>JAABOM020000103.1:24928133-24939096 GCA_011800125.2 Solanum clarkiae | reverse complement strand
GTTATGTCTCCATTCCCCTTACCTGCTAAAGTGGAAGATAGATCAGATAAATTGAGGGGAGATTTTCTCTGGCTGGGCAACAAGGAAGCAAAGGAAATTCACCTAGTCAAATGGCAAGCTGTGCATCTCAGTAAGAGATCTGGTGAACTGGGTTAAGAATTTAGGGCTGCAAGCCAGGTGTCTTTTATCAAAATGGTTATGGAGGTTTGGTAAAGAGGACCATGCTCTATGGAAAGATGTTATTGGTCAGCCTGAGCAATGGACAACCAACATTGGGATCAACACCCATGGGGTCTCAGTTTGGAGAATTATCAGAAATCTATGGCCAAAACTATCTGGGCACATAGGCTATAAGGTTGGTGAAGGGACTAGAATCCTATTCTGGAAAGACAATTGGATTGGCCGGAATTCACTCATGGAGGATTATCCAGACTTAATGTCTTTTTGTGACAACCCTGAAGTATCTATTGCTGAGACTTGGACCCACCAAGGATGGAATATCATCTTTAGGAGGCATTTAAACGACTAGGAGGTTGAGAGTGTAGCCAGCTTGCTGTGAAGACTAGATGGTTTCTCTGGTTTAAACACCTATCCTGATACAATCAGATGGAGGCATGCTAAAGATGGAAAATTTTCAATCGGAAGATTGTATAGAAGAAATCTGTCCTCACAACCTGGGAGTATCCCTGGACCGTGGAGACAAATATAATACCCCCACCAAGATCAAATGTTTCACATGGCAGGTATGCAGAAGAGCATGTCTGACTCAGGAAAAGCTGAAAAGGAGAGCTTTTCAGATTGTTTCTAGGTACTTCTTTTGCGACAAAAAGGAGTAAACAAATAATCATTTGTTTCTTCATTGTAGAGCGACTCTTCAGGTGTGGTATATGTTTCAGAATCTTATTCAAGAACCATGGGTGATGCCTAAACATATTGCAGATCTTCTAAGCTGCTGGAAGAGGAGAGGTGGGAGTAAAAAGCAGAAAAAATGGTGGAACCTAGTTCCTTCCTGCATATGGTGGTCAATTTGGAAGGAAAGAAATAATAAATGTTTTTAAGAATATTACTAATTCAATGCGGAAGGTTAAAAAAAATGCATTAATACTTAATATTTTTGGTGTAAAAAGAGGGTATAGAAGAGGCAGAACAGTTAGTAGATTTCCTAGGTCCCTTGTAATTATGATTACCAGCCTTGTAAGTTTTTGATGGTAGCCAGCCTACCCTCATTGCTGAAGAATACAACTTTATAAAAAAATATATATATTAAAAAAAAAAAAAGCCAGAGTCTTAGTTTACTGTATTTTTGGTGTAAACAAGAGTTGTTCTCAAAATCAGCTTCACTTTATTCACGCCTGAAAATATTGACATTTTCAGGAACTTCAAATAAACCTATTTAGGTTCACCCAGTGAATTCAAGAAAAAGCAATCAACAAGTCCAACAAAGCAAGTCCCAACCCATTTAGAAATCAACAAAGCAAATAAAGACTCTTACGTCAAGCATTTCAGGCGATCTGCATACAAGCCAAAAAAAGATAAAATAAATCCTCAAATTCAGTCAATTACTTCCATGGATCCATACCTTTAGCTCATTCGGGGACATGTTCAGTATCTGAGAAGGATCCAACTCCTTTTTCAAAAGACGGCGTGCTAAGAGTGAGGTGTTCTGAAAATAAATTTACAACATCAAAAAACTGGAAATTAAAAGGTAAAAGCATACCCCATATATAAGATTAGAAGAAAATCAATGAACTCTGGGTCATACACCCAACCCCTTATAAAAGGTACTCACCTTAAGATTGAATGTTAACTGCCTCATCTTCTGATTGTACTTCTGAAAATCAGATGAGAGCGCCTCATGTGCAGCTTTCTCTAGAGAGACTACAGCAGGGACAGCACTGTCTGGCCATCGAAACATATCACCCTGAAAATAATCCAACAGCATAAATGAAAATCTGCCCATATACTAGCAACCACACATAAATTCTGTCAATAATCAAAATCATTGAAAAGAAGAATTCTTACATCAGCCCTGTTGTCTAGGGACTCATTCACGGGTTTTGCAGAATCAGTGTTGCCAGTAGGATCAGTAGCATCTGAGCTCCCTTTTTCTATACCATCATTTTGTGGATTATCCACAGGATTGCAAAAATACTGAATTGATTGCAGCAGTTTTTCCAGCCATTTGTCACGCTGTGTTTCACCCGTTAGGACTTTGAAGCTCGAAAGGATGATGAAGTATTCTGATGCATTATTGGCACAACTGCCTGGAGTTTCTGCTCTAGGCTGACCAAACCTAGATGGTACTTCATCATCTCTGGTGACATCCAAAGACAACGTGCTCTTCTTCCTCAAAAGTTGTTTACTCTTCAATTGGTCTTCCTGACTAACAGGAGCTGCAGAATTATCGTCAGTTTCAAGATCAGGAAGATCGCCAACTCGCGCTATAGTCTTCTGAACAAGCAGATCAATCTCATGCTGTTTGTTATCTTCATAATCCTTATCTGTCAACTTGAAAAGCCTCCTCTGTTCAGTGTCATAGACCTTCTGAACAATAAAACCAGGATGCTCTTTCCGTCTTGGAATCTGCTTGTTTAACGGTATGAAGTGCACCACACACTTGTGCATGACCGACTCAGCAGGGACCTCATCTCGGTGAAAACTATAGAACAATTCCCTCGTGTCCTGTGATTGCCAATTTCCACCAGCTCTTTTTAATGCTTCCTCGGGTCGGTAAAACCACTGTCCTGTGACCATCATGTTCCCATCCTTGGTCTGAGTAATATCCTATAAGGGGAAAATCATATTGAGAATTCAAAAAGGTGATTAGAAATGATTACCCGCACTAAAATTAACAGCCAGAGAATCAAACATTACAAATAATTAGCTGTGGATAAAGTACTGGAAAATTTTGATCAAACCCCCCAAAAGAAGGAGCGCCAACTCTCCAGAAACAGATTGCTTAACACTGGACTATCTGAGAGAAAGATCCCAATATATATACTCGTGACATGTTGTCTTGCCTATACTCCAAAACTACTTTGCTAATCCCAACAAAACTAGAGGCTAGAGGAGTCCCAAAAAACTACTACTACAAAACAGAAGAGTACCAGCATGTCCTCATGTCTAAATTTTATAATGGAATCAATGAAGGGTTAGGAAACATACATTTGTTCTTCCTATATGGGACGAGCATATGATTCCTACAGTTCTTTGACATAGCTGACAAAAATGCAGTAAGAAATGCTTACACCTTCCTTTCTGCCAAATTTAGAAGACATGAAACACAAATGTGGCATTGTTGCATATCTTCCTCTTCCACATCCATTTCAGTTCCTTTTCTACTCCCTACCAATCAAAGCAAAGACTTACCTTCCAGCAACTACCCTCCTCTTTTTCACCCAAGTTTAATATAGATGCCAGTATATAGGTGAGGGCAATTATAATCTTTTTCCAGCTAGTTACAGTTCATCTGCTCTTTCCTTCTTATTTGAAAGTTTAATGCTTTACTACCCTAGACTCCCCTTACCTTTTGTATTCCCAACTCAGGAAGTTTAATTCAGACTTCCAACAACAGCACCAAAGAGAGAGTATTCTCTGATGGTGCACTAGAAGAGGCAAAATCGCAAAAAGATCCATGTCAAATTGATTGCCTTAATTTCGCAATATAGAGAACTACCTAATACATAAGTTTCTGAATAAGCTCGGATTGTACACTACAACCAAAAGCAATAGTGGAACTGAATTCATTCTTGATAATTGATCAGGAAATAGTACATGCATTCACAGAAGTTGTGCATATCTCTAATCACCAAAAATCAGGAAATAGTACATGCATTCACAGAAGTTGTGCATATCTCTAATCACCAAAAACAATCTTCCTTTTTTTTGGTTAACAGTGGTGTTATGGCCAAGTTGTGCTGCCCACAAAGGCCCAAGCAAATGGAAAGAAATCAACTAATGATTTTATTTCTATTGGAATTTGAACCCTCATTTCCAAGGTTTACACCCACTTCATGTCATACCCTTGAGTGCAATTACCGAGAAAGTTTTGCATCTTCATGGGAAAAGGAAATACCTTGATAATTGCCACATAAGGCTTCTGACTTTGTCCTTCTGGAACCAAGAGCACGGGATCCTCCTGTATAAGAACATATTAGTAATAAGAACAACATCATAGGTCAACAGTAGCTACATAACTTGAGAGAAATACTAGCCAGTGCATACAACACTGCTGTTCAAGGGAGAATGAAATAGCCAAGTAAAACTCCATGGTAAAAACTATTGGAGCTGATATTGAAGCACAAAATCACCTTCCTCTCTCATACAAAGATCCAAGCACGCCAATTTAAGCCTCTTCCCCTATAACCCAATCATAGTTATATACTTCTACGAGGAGAGATACCAATTCAGATTTAACCAACCCTCTCAATTCTCCAACTCTTTACGATGAATATGACTATATCAAACATACTCATTAAACCAAATAGAATCCATATTTTGCCTTTTTATACTGCTAACAGGTCAAATATATGGAGATTCAGTATCAAATCTGTCACACCGGAATTCTCCTAATCTAAACTAGCTAGTCTAGTATTTTATACTGATGTTAAAGTCAAGAACAATCCAGGAATCCATTTCCTATATCATGATACCCCCTTAAACCCAGTAAATAAACCAAATAACTAGAGACTAACGGGCAGAGTGGACCAACGAAATTACCTCCTTCAAACATCATGGATGAAATGTTAACCAAGGAATATAATTTTCCTGGAAAGTTTTTATACATAATTTTTATGATTTTCTAGTGTTTAGTCAGGTATAAACGTAGATGACATATCATAATTGAGCAAGTTGAAACAAAGAACAGGAAGATAGTGCTCTGGAGATATCTCTTTGCATTGAAGCTTGAGAATAACATATTGTTGGTTGAAGCTGGTAATCTGGAGTAACAGTTTGTATATTGTAAAGAAAAATGAGTTCTGCTAATACGCCTCTGAGGCAAAGGGCAGCCCAGTGAATTAAGCTCCCGTATGCACGGTGCGAGGAAGGGAAGCCTTGCCCTGCATTTCTGCCGGAGGCTGTTTCCACAAGCTCGAACCCGTGGGGGAAATGATCCAAAAGAAAAGCTATTTCCACAATTCAAAGGCATCACATTTTCCATCATACAAAATACAAACCCATGTGTGGTCACAGTTCAAACCCTAATTCAACTACAAGACATGTAAAGGAGCAGTAATTTTTCAAAAAAAATAGATACCAATCTTCAATTAATTTAATTCCCTATACAGTTATCAAAATCAAAAGCATTTTTTGATGAAACGAAAACAAATAAATGAAAACTTACAAGTTCGTAGCGATTTCCATCGTACTCAAACGACAAATAATGGTTTCTCCTCCCTTTTCCTTTTCCAGTAACCCTAATAACCTCACCAATAGGCTTAGCATCTTCCAGCTGCTCTTCATCCTCCTCCTTTTCAACCGGTTCAGGTTCTTCCTCTTCTTCTTCAACTTTCTTCAGTCTCTTGTTCCTCTTCCCCCTTCCTCTCTCTTCCTCCTCCTCATTCTCCCGCACATTCTTCGCTTCCACTTCTTCTTCCTCTTCTTCCTCCTCGCCGAGCCTCACTTTCTTACGCTTCCTCTGATTCACTTTGTCTTCACCGTTCCTGGAGGCTCGTGTCACACGCGATGTCAGCGGCACATCGTCCTCGTCGTCGCTTACCGCCACCGAGTTCCGCCGGTTCCCCATTTTTAGTATGCTACGGCGGCGACGTATTTCAAGCAACAAGTGTCGAGGGTACAAGCCAGGAATGAATCTGCTGGTCTGTACGAACAAGTTTAATCAATTTAACAGATTCTACTGTGCGATGGTATATATATGGTCGGCGCATTTTTAAAGCCAACAAGGCAAACAAAGCCCATCGGCGAAATTAGAATTTTCATGAACCATACCACGGCGAAATCAAAAATTTTATAAATCAAATCAAAATCCATTTGAGCACATTCGTATTTATATAGTAAAAGTAATAATCAGATATAACGAATGAACCTAAGAATTTTATTTGGTGAACTTCTTGCATTCAGTGATATGTAAAATTATTATTCGTTGACTAAAATTTGAAATGAGCTCTAAGAATTTTACCTGGTCAAGTCTTTGCATTCTGCGATACATGTTGAACTTGAAGTTTAAAAAGTTTTTTATGAACTTCTCAAAAACATAAGTAGTGATTCTATCTTTGTAAGATGATTGTTTTATAGAGTAAGAGGGCGTTTGATTAGGATTGCTTATCGAGTGGATTGGCCAATCGACGGATTGCTAGATGAGTTTTGATTGGTCAATAAAATATTGATTGATTTGGCAACTAATCAACAGTCATCTAACGATATAAAAACATGATTATTCATTGATCAAAAGTCAAATGAACCCTAAGAATTTCATCTAGAAAATCAAAGCACGTTTGTATGTATATATCAAAAGTAAACATATAAAATATATATAATTATTTGTTAATCAAAACTCAAATGAACTCTAAGAACTTTACTTGGTTAACTTGTTGCATTTCGTGATATATGATATAATTATTTATTGACTAAAACTCAAATGAACCTTAAAAATTTTACCTGACTGAGACTTTGCATTCTGCGATACATGTTGAACTTGAAGTTTGCAAATTCTTCTATGAACTTCTCAAAAAGTATGAAAGTATGAATGGTCATTCTATCTTTGTATGATGGTTGTTTTATAGAGTAAGGTGGCGTTTGATTAGGGTTGCTTATCGTGTGGATTGGGCCGAGCAGACGGACAATTTTGCTTATTAGGTGGATTGGGCCGGGCGGGTGGATAATTTTACTTAACGATTCACTTACTAGTTATCGATTTTTAAGTGTACAAATTCACTAGCCAGTCAATAAGATATTGATTGATTTGTTAACAAATCAACGATCATCGAACGGTATATCAGTCATTCACTAATATCTATGATAAATGTTATGAAACCTCAAAGTAAAGAAGAATGATGAAAATACTTAACACTTACCTCGCACTGATAGAACACTTACACTTATGATGTTAAGTTACTAGACTTTACGTAGGGTTAATAATATTAAGGAAAAATTATGCGCATAACTAAACATATACTAATTAATTAGTTAACATAAATATAGTTTGAATTAATTACAACTCGCGGTAAACATCTGATGGTAATTACAGTTCGAGTTTTGTAAAATTCACGCTATTTATACAAACGTTGTAAGCGATTATACAAAAGTTGTGCTCGAATCAAATTGTATATATACTGACTATACAGACATTGTGAATTGAATAACGAATTATACAAACATTGAGCACAATTGTATAGAAAAATATACAAACGCTATACAAAAACTGCGATTTATATAGCGAATTATAAACGCTATACAAAAACTGCGATTTATATAGCGAATTATACAATTGCGACACGAATTATACAAACACTGCTACAACTATAGTTACGAAATGTAATTATCCAAATTATAGTTACAGAGTATACTTTGACTTTATATGTTTGCTATTTATGAAATTTGCTCTAAATAATAATAGGATACTGGTAATATATTCATAAATAAATACAACTGATAATTAAATGGGCTTTCTAATTTCCGTTTTAAGACTAACATAGAAAAATTACATAAACATGTAGTATTAAGAAAATACTTATCATTTATAATACTATTTTTTTCACATGTACTATTTGTAAAACTTATAATGCAATTATAATACAGTTTTAATATATATTTATAAAACACATATAATATAAACTCTATTGATGGATAATACTTTTATAACACACTTTAATACACTTATAATACATTGTATCAATTTTATCAAACAAGCACAATATATTTTAAAAACATTTATAGTGCATTTACATTATATGCATAATTCTTTTAATATAAGTGCAAATCTATTATAGAATTACTATGTATTGCTATGCACGATAATAAATAAAACGTACTGCTAATATTAGTAATTATTTATTAAAAAATACTCACTGAAGTAATTTTTTCAATTAACAATATATGTATTATGAAAGAATATCAAACGAGGTTTTAGCCTTTGGGATTAGTAATCAATATTAAATATTTTTTATTGGTTTATATATCTAAAGTAAAAGTCTACGTATAAAAACTCTGGACGATTACCTAATAAGGAAATTGAGCAAGCTGCTTCCATATCGATAAACTATTAATCATAAAATTTTAATTCATTGACCAATCGTTCATCTGATAATCTAACACAAATAAGTCAATTTTGCAGTTGGCTTATCAATTGCAATTCGATTCTGAATACCCCCTACATTTGACTATGTTTAGTTGTAAAGTTTGAAAAAAAATGATTTTTGTTTTTAAAGTGAAATGTGATTTTTTAAGTTATAAAAGGGTCAAATAAAAAACTCGACGTATTAGAAATAGTTCAAAAATATCGTCTTTCTACATATTGATCAAATTTGCCTATTTTCTCATGTGTTGGGTCAAAATATCTTTAAAAAAACATTTAAAATTTGCCCTCTTCCTGTCTAAAAATATATTTATTGACTATCAAAGTTAATATGTCTACGCTTCGTGCGCTATGCGGCATCAACTTTACCGATTACTTCAAGGCTCCCCTTCAATTCACACATCAGTATATTTTGAAAAATAAAAAAAAACTTCTATTAGGTAAAATGAATATTTAGATAAACTGCCAAAAACTTTTCAAAGCAAAATTTACAAATTAAGATGATCTAAATAATTATCGAAGTACTAAATAAAATTGTTAGAACATATAATTAGAATTAGAAACATTTTTAATACGCTTTTCAACACTTTTTTGTTGTTTCAAAATTCTGGAATTCAAGATTTGCCTTCATTATCATCCAAGAAATATTCCTATAACATTGGAGAGGAACTACTCTTGCAACTAGCAAGAGTATGATTGCATCTCAACACTAAATGGGCTAAGTTGCTCTAACTCTCCACAAATGTTGCCACACCGGTATCGGATCCTTCACTTATGCACTATTTTTGAAGGATCTGATACGCACACGTCGGTATTTTTGAAGAGTCCGAACAACATAGCTAATGGGTGCTCAACATGCAACACCAAAATCTCACAATTAATTAAAGAATAAATGGAACAGATACGTTGGAGAACTTCCTGCTATTGCTACTCTGACTTTCTGCAATTTCCTTCAAACTAGTCCATGACTTCTTCTTTCTCTTACTGGATGTTGGGACAGTCTTCTCAGCATCTGTCATGGATGAACCATCTGGAGGTTCAACTTTCTTCTTGGACCCTGTTCTATTCCTTTTCCTCCTCTTCGAATCCAACAAGGTAGTAACTGAAACTGTTGACAATGGAGTTGCAGGACCAGACATAGGATCATCTCTAACTATTTCAGATGAAACTATTAAATCTGTCTTTTTATCTTTATCAGTACTACCCTCTGAAGCATCAAACTTTTCAGACTTTTGGATTGCTGATTCAGTAGCGTCAACTCTTGACTTATCGATACTAGCTATTAACAGATCCAAATGTTCACACTTTGGCATTGCTGATTCAGGAGGATCAATTCTTGCCTTATCGATACTAGCCACTAACATATCCAAATGTTCAGACTTATGCATTGCTGATTCAGTAAGATCAGCTCTTGCCTTATCGATACTAGCCACTAATGTATCCAACTGTTCAGACTTTCGGGTTGCTGATTTAGCAGGGTTAACTCTTGAAGTTTTTGGTTTGGCAGGATATAGATCTTTCAAATAGCCTCTTGGGGTTCCTCTTTTTAGATTCCGATGTGAGCAGAAATGACACTCATATACAATTGAGTTCTTTGGGGGAGTACCCGATGTCTTGCGTTTCTTCCGTGACTTTCTCTTGTTCTTCTCAATCCGTGCTGTACAATTGTAGCCAGCCTGAAGGATAGATTCACACCTGCGAAATATCAACTATAAGTTAGAATGGGAGCCTACAAAAAGGGATGAAAGGTTCACAATGACTCATTCAACATGAAAGTGGCCAAAATTCAAAACAATTATAAACTTTCAAGAAGAATAAAGCAACTCCACCCATACATTGTGATTTAGAATAAGAGAAATCAGAAGAAATAAGTAAAAATAACTCTTCGTGCTCAGGAGTCAGCTACTTCTTGATGGTGGCGTATGTATTCTGCCTTTTCCAGGGATAAATAGCTATTACCAAAGCTCAAAATAGACTGAGAATTTGTCGTTCAGATGCTATGTCCAAAGGATATATAAAACACATGACATAAAGTACTAAAAACAAAACCGAGTGATCTTTCAGAATCCCAGAGATAAAAAATCCCAACTAGGTATAGATAAGATGAGACCAAGTTATTTTTTGGTTATCTGTGGATCTATGCAGTTATTTGTACAACCTCTAGAAATCCATGCGGATTTTGCTTAACTGAGAACATGCTGAAGCCAAAACCCCATATCAGTGGTACTAACTAGTCGGTTATAGCTTGCCCGCTGAAAGAGTGTAACTCATGATGAGTGTGTGTGGACATCTCACAAATTTGAACCCTGCTACAGACAAAAGCATGGTATTAAAGTGGAGAGGGGTAGATGTAGGGTCCCACCGAGTTTCAGAACATGCATCACTGGACATGGCGATTTCTCAAATATTAAAAAAAAAAAAAAACGTTGGTTATATATTTGTTCTTCTGGTTAGACTTAGGTTATGGAGAGCGAACTGACAATTCCATGAGGATTATTGAAACTCCTATTAGAGCACTCCCAGGAGTTGAAGACAATGATATTGCTATGGAGCAGAAGAATATATCCCTTTCTTATTGTTACGCACGGCAAAATTTTCGCCCCCAAAACTGCCTCAAAACGTCCAAGGAAGGAAGGAGCCGTCCGGAATTCTCTAGAATCACCTAGAGAAGTCAAAGTCTTACAAGAAGACCTTGGGCCCTTCTAGAAC
>JAABOM020000103.1:24887581-24909679 GCA_011800125.2 Solanum clarkiae | reverse complement strand
GGAGAGGGGGGGGGGGGGGGGGGGGGGGGGGGGAGGGGGGAGTGTACACTATGTTGAGTTGTAGATCACTGTAGTGAAAATTTCTAGATCAGTGTGATTCGAATCTTATGTTGCTTCTATAGTATACTTCAGTTAGCTCATAGTCATTCATTTTGGTGATTGAGCTTGCTGGGTAGTTGGGTTGGCCCTATCCAATTGTATTCAACTACGCTCAACCAAGAAGAAAGAGTTTTATCTTGCTGTGTCTCATACAGTTGATCTAAGAATAGTGTAGTGCTTTTTCTACTTGAGGGATGGGCATGGTAATTTGTATATCACTATTTTATCTTTGGCCGTCCTGAAAGGTTTGACATGATATTGTTGTTAATATTACTTCGATAGGTTTCAATAATTCAATTTATGTAACTGATCAAATAAATTTCATATGATGATTTTCCATCAAAAGTACTTTTCAATCATTATTTAAATATCCTCTTCTATTACTAATGAAATACGCAAATTATTTAAATATCCTCTTCTGTTACTAATGTAATACACAAGTCATACTATAATCTGAATTTGGTGTTTACTCAAATGGTATAGTATTCTTGTTAAAAGTGGTTGAGATCAGTTTTCCTTCGACTCTCAGGCACAAACCATGGCCTTGATGTCTCAGGCAGGTTCTTCACATTGCATTTACTCAGAAAAGATAAGATGTATTGCTGGACATAGAAACATCACAAACAATATGGAGATGTTTAAAATGAAGGAGACATGCTTTGGCGTGGATATTTCTTCACTGAATGCCTCAAGACAAGTGCAAGGGAATTATTTGAATCACATAGGGGTCAGAAGTAGAAGAGGAGGGCTGGCAATTGTTGCTGCAAGTCCTCCAACAGAGGATGCTGTTGTTGCAGCAGAACCATTAACGAAAGAAGACCTGATAGGATATCTTGCTTCTGGATGCAAATCCAAAGAAAAATGGAGGTTCGAAGTTAGAACTTTTCTTAGTGTGCTTAAATTTCAGTTGCATATTGAATGATCCTGCCATCCAATGATAAATATTGCCTCTTCCAGTTAGAAAGCCTTCTTGTCAATCTTTACATAACACCATTCCAGATTTCCAAAACTTTACTTTTTGCACCCAAAGATAGTCCTAGATATACAGTGGGTAAGCATCCCACCTCACACCCTAGAACTCCTGCTTAACCTTGGATGTTGTCTGCTTTGTTGACTGGGAAAAGCATACTCTTATTCCGGTTCACGCGTAGGCCTGATACTGCTTCAAGAATCACTAGGATGGTTCTTAAATATTTGACTTGGTTGATATCAGCATCACAAGAAACTAGTAAAATCATCAGCATATAGTAAATGAGTGATCTCAGTACCATTGTTCTCCCCAGTTGCAGCTTTGAACCTTTTCAAGAAGCCTCTCTCTTATGCTATTTGAAACATTTGGTTCAACCCTTCCATCACAATAAGAAATAGAAAGGCTGAGAGGGGATAACCCTGTCTCAAACCTCTTCTTGATGAGAAAAAAACTTCTGGATCCCGCCAAAACCGAAAATCTAACGGTCTTTATGCAAAAAGAAATCCATTTGATCTGTTCACACCAAATCCCATATCCGTTAGAACTTTAAGAAGAAAGTTCCAATTTACATGATTTTAGGCTTTCTCAATATCAAGTTTACATAGGATGCCTGCATCCTGTTCATTAAGTCTGGAATCAACGCGTTCATTGGTTATCAAGGCTGCATCCATAATCTGCCTACCTCTTAAGAAAGCCATTTTGTGACCATTTACCAGCTTGTTGATCACTCTCTTAAGCCTTTCTGTGAGTAGCTTCGATATGATTCTATACACACTCCAATCAAACTAATGGGTCTGAAATATTTAAGTCTGCTAGCACCATTCATCTTGGGAATTAATGCAATATACAACAACAACAACTTATACAAATGCAATATAAGTTGTATTAAAGCTCTTTTCAAAGTATTCACTTTTTTTTTTTTGGATGACAAGGGGAACCTGCAAAAAGTAGTCACTTCTATGAAAATTCCTAACAGTGGTCATCAGTTCTTCTTTCACAATCTCCCAGAAACAATGTAAAAATCCCATAGAGTAGCCATCTGGGCTTGGGGCTTTGTCAGCAGCGCATAGTTTCAGGCATTCTAGTGCCTCTTGTTCTTCAAAGTCCGTCTGTAGCCATTCATTCTCCTCTTCAGTAACTTTATAATCACCTTGAAAGTTGAAATCCGGTCTCCAAGCTTCTGTCTCACTGTAAAGTTTCTGATAGAATTCCACAATCTCTCCCTGAATATTTTGTGGATCAGTAATGGTATCTCCCTGCAGTTCTACCTTGTCAATGTGGTTATATTTCTGATGACAATTGACCATTCTCTGCAAAAACTTAGTATTCTTATCTCCTTGCTTCAGCCATTATAATCTAGATCTTTGTCTCCATGCGATTTCCTCATTTTTTGCTACTTCATGATACTCCATTATAGCCATTATAACTTGCTTTCAATAATAATTCATCCTCTGTTAAGGATCTTTGCTCTTGTATGGTGTCCATAGAGCTTTTGTACAGGAGACAGCCTTCTGAGTCTTTAGCCCCCCCCCCCCCCAAAAAAAAAAAAAAAAATTGAAACACTCCACTCCTTCAGTTTTGATTTCATGAACCTCAATTCGATGGATCAATCTTCATCGCTTGTGTATTTTACTATACAGCCATTTGTTATGCAGATATTCTTTCTTTAGCTTCTGTTGTAGTGTATGACAGGGTAGTATGTATTATATGCTTTTTGTATGTCATTATTGTGGTTACTTTTCAATTTCCAGTTCAAAAATATAAAATATCATGTGTAAGTTCTGTGTCACGCATTTCAAAATGTGGGTATGATTGAATTAGGACTTGTTACATTTCTTCTTCATTGAACTAACAAGTTGTACCATTTGGGTGACTTGAACACTGGAAACATTAATCTATTTCCTAGCACACTGCTGTCTGTAATTTTCTTGCAAATTTTGAATTTTTGAAATTTCGTAATAAGATTTATGATTTATGAACATGGAATTTTGAGGACCATTTCCATGCATCAAGTATTTTGAATAATTGTGGTAACTAGCATTCTGCCTCACACATAATTTGTATTGTTTTACTTGAATTTTGATATTTTGTTTTACTTAACTGTGCATCTGGATCTAGACCCTATTAATCAGTGCAACTTTTCTTGTTCTATTAAAACTCGATGAGCAGGATTGGCACTGAACATGAAAAGTTTGGTTTCGAGTTCGGAACTCTTCGACCCATGAAATATGAACAAATAGCCGACTTACTAAATGGTATTGCCGAGCGGTTTGACTGGGAAAAAGTAATGGAGGGTGACAAGATTATTGGCCTGAAACAGGTAGAACATGAACTTGGTGCATGCAAACCTTGGTTTAAAATATTCTAGGATGAATTCATCATGGCTCCATACAATATATTCTGCGACTTAGCATGAATAGAATCATAATTTCCTGATTCTCTTTGTTCTCAAGTGCAAGTCTGTAGTAAGCAGTAATTGTTTAGACTTCATTCAGCATATTTGGTGGATTAATTTGCACTGCGTTCATTCAGGGAAAGCAAAGCATCTCATTGGAACCTGGTGGTCAGTTTGAGCTTAGTGGTGCACCACTTGAAACATTGCATCAAACTTGTGCAGAGGTTAATTCACATCTTTACCAGGTTTGTACTTTTGAAACTCTATCAATTTCCTTTTTAATCAAATATTGGGCAAATAAGATCTTTCTAACTATAATCTGCACTGGGGACATGTATGCAAACTTTAATTATGTGATAACTTGGCTTGGAATAAAAGGGAATCTTATTTTTTTGAGTTGGAGAAATCCTACGAACGTGTCGCCCATTTTCTCTTTAGGTGATTGATGACTTATTACACTAGAGATTCTTTACCCAGTTTCTGGTACTTAGATCAGAATCTCGAGTTGTATAAGAATATCTTGCTGGAAAAAGAAGTCGTGTCAATGAACATTTCGAGGCAACAAAACAGAAGCTATTCCTCTCAGCTTTGACGTTTGTTTTATCTACCACAACCTTGCCCAAGGAACCTTATATCCAAAATAAGGGTTCCACATATTCTCTTGGAGCTTTTTGGTCGTATATCTGTTTTTTTCTTCACTTTGTTTAAGTGTATGAACATTGTGCTTTAAAGTATTGATAAACATAACCGTTATGCTAGATGATCATAGCTTAAACTATAAATGAACTTGGGTGTCAACTTCAAGCGAGTTTGATATTGTGTTTCTCGGATCATGAAAGTTCATATGTGTGTATTGTTTCTATGATGCATCAAGGTATTATATTACTAGTAAGCACAATGCATCTGTACAAAGATCATGGTTCCAATTTCCAAATATCATATATACAAAAAGGAAAGAAAATCCTTACTCCAAAACATATAGACACAACAAAGTAGATCTTTTAAGCTTCCCAGAGACTTTCTTCAAATCTGAGTTGTTAGATTGTCTTAACTACCTTTTGAGGTCTTTTTGAAAGTCAATAAGAACGTGCATACGCCTTCTGTCCTTGATCTTTAGTTTCTGCCTTTCTGGAACTTTCTCACAGTATGTGCCCATTTAGTGTGCTTGCCGAAGGACGTAGGCCTTCCCCCCCACCCCCCCACCCCACCACCAACATTAGGGAAAATTTGCACTGGCACTGATAAAATTTAAGTTTTGCTGATCTGTAATAGTTTATGTTTAATGGCACAGGTTAAAGCTGTTGCAGAAGAGATGGGAATTGGATTCTTAGGAACTGGATTCCAGCCAAAATGGGGGCTGAAAGATATACCAATAATGCCAAAGGTAAAAACATGTGCTGATCGATGTTGTAACCAAAAGATTTGTTTTGCATGCTGGTAACTTAGCGTCTCATCTCTTTGAGACTAATATTGTAACAGTGAAAAGATGTTAATTTTCTGTACATGACCATTTCACAAATTCGCTCAGCATGTCAAGTGCAGTATAAGCCTGTTTCTATTGAAATTTCATGGTTTACTACTATCGGATGAAACTAGTGCAGCCCGGTGCTCATACTCTCTGATTCCATCGCTTTGCAACACCACATCTTTTCGCCTACAAAATTACCAGACATGCCTGTTTTACGTAGCTATTTTAGAAGTGAAATTTCCTTCTAATACTCCTTCCAATCATGAAAATGATGAATTAGACTCTCTTGTGTGACTCATCGTTGTTGATATTTCTAGGAGCTGAAGGGATGACAGATTCCAATGATTAGTTATTTTTGATTGATGGTTAAGATGTTGCTTGTCCATATCTTATTCATTCTCTAAAAGACACAGAGGACAAGTAAATAAAGGTGTAAAATTTTAATTTTTGACTTTTGAGCTAATCGGATTCCACTGGGTATGTTATTGTTGTTTGTTGTTGACTTTTGAGCTAATCATTCATCATCTCCATGGGGCTAATTTAGATTAATAGCTTTAATAAAAGGATGAAGGGGATGAAACTTGATGATCTTCTTATAGTGGTTAGGTTTTGTTTGATTTCAATCCAGAATGAAGAGGATTTTCAAAAGCTTAATTGGCCATTCTGCTTGACACTATAATATTAAAGTTAGGAAAATGGTGAATTTTCCTTTTTGACCAATAGGATAATGAAGAATATATGGCTGACTCAACGAGTTCTCTTATGAACTTGATGAAAAGGATGAAGAAACAACATAAGAAAGATAAAAGTTCATCTTTTAGTTGCAGTAGTATTCACATACTGTCAGCTCAAAGATATAAATATTTAGCATTCTTTTCTATATGAGTTGATAGTAAGTGAATACTAAACCTGATCCTTGGACCACATCTAGTACTTATTTTCCAATAATTGGAAATTATTTATAGCCCAGACCCCACTTGTGGGATATCACTGGGTATGTTGTTGTTGTTGTTGGAAATTATTTATAGATCTTGCCTACCTTTTTTTCCTGCAGTCTTCACAATTTAAAAATACAAATGGTTTCCCCCCGCTTCTTTCTTTTATGTTCTTTACTTATTTACTTTTATGGTATGCTATTTGGTTTGCAGCTGTAATTTAAAAATAATATTTGCACCATCCACCTCTATTCATATTCTATACTATATAAACATCATGTGCTTTTCACTCCTCAATATTATGTGGGTTGTCATCTGGTCCTTTAGCTCTGAAAGATAAGTCTATTTTTTACTTTTTTCGAGTATGTGTTGGCCTCTTAGATCTGCAATCAGCCGGTATTTTCACTGACAAAGTATTTGACTCAGGGGAGATACGAGATTATGAGAAATTACATGCCTAAAGTTGGCTCACTTGGACTGGATATGATGTTTAGAACATGTACTGTTCAGGTAAGCTAGATGGTTTATTTTCTTCTTTTTATTTCCTTCCATTTTGATGGGATGTCATTGCCCCTTGGCTATTAGAACGCATACTCCTGGGCAGCTGTCAAAAGCTCTATTTAATTCTTCTCTTTTGCCCATTTGTGCTTGGCATTTCACGTTATGCCCTGCATGGTAACATTCATTAGTAAGTTGAAGCAGTATTCACGAATATGTTGTTGACAGGTAAATCTGGACTTTAGTTCTGAAGCTGACATGATCAGAAAGTTTCGTGCTGGTCTTGCCTTGCAGCCTGTATGGAACCTTTATCCTTTCTGTCCTTTCTCTTTCTACATGAATGTTATGTAGTTATCTAACAATGTAATGAAACAGATTGCTACAGCTCTATTTGCAAATTCGCCTTTCACTGAAGGAAAACCTAATGGTTATCTCAGCATGAGAAGGCATGTGTTTAGAAATAACATTTCTTGTTTCTCTGAGGACTATAACCAGCATTGTTTATAATAAATTTTTGTTTGTTTCACCAGCCACATTTGGACCGATACAGATAATAACCGTGCTGGGATGCTTCCTTTTGTCTTTGATGACTCCTTTGGGTAAGTTCTCTTGTTTTGGCAATCGCTTATAGTTCCTTGCGTCATGACATGTTATTTTCTTTCTTCAGTCGAGATTACATTTGTTAAAGCTGGAGGGCAAATGTTAGGGGCAGTACTCAGTAGGAATCATATTAACATTTTCTTTTTTTGGGGGTATTTGTAAATGAATTCCTTTAACTACTCATATGTCTAACCTGTTTGTTTTGAAAAAAGGAAGAAACTGTTCAACCTTTTTACTTGTAAAGAACAGGGTAATTCAATTTATACTATTTAAACATGTATGGTGCACTGGTGCATAATTATGTAATACATCAAAAGGATACATTTCTGTTCTACTGGCAGTCAACTTCACTTTTTGAATGCTGAGTTGAGCTTCATTATGGGCATTTATGCCTTCACACTATGATCTTTAGATGGAATTGTGCATTATCTTTTTGGTTACATAAGGCAGCTGTGGGATAGTCATCTTTGAAAAAGCTTCTTGATTTGTCAGAAGAAAGCGTGTTCCCCTGTAACCTAAAACCCATGGTCTTTCTGTTAAATGCATTTCACAGTGAATGTACTTGTCATACATTATACACGAGCTACGTTATAGAAATGGATACATAATTTATTTGAGTTTGAAATGGGCTGTCCGAACCTTCTTTTTGAGGTCTGTTCAACAGAGTTATGTGATGGGTTAAAAATCAAATGAAATTTGTATGTAGTGTTGATGAATTATTCTTTTTGATAAAGGTTGCATGTTATATATGAATTCATTCTTTGTCCTCAAAAACTTTCTTTGTCACAATAAACCCTTACTGTTCTAATGTGCACAGGTTTGAGCAGTATGTGGACTATGCACTTGACGTCCCTATGTATTTTGTCTATCGGAAGAAGAAGTATATTGACTGTACTGGAATGTCTTTCCGGGTATGTTACTTATCAACATTACAAATTTATTTATGTCATTCTGTTATGCTTATCTAACAACATTGCTGCAGGACTTCATGAATGGAAAACTTCCACCTATTCCCGGCGACTATCCTACTCTTAATGACTGGGAGAATCACCTCACAACAATCTTTCCTGAGGTATGCAAGCTTTATCCAAGAAAATGTTCTTTACTACTGGTTTGTCTATCTATGAGTGTGGAAGTTTGAACTGGGGTTAACTTTATCAGGTCAGACTCAAGAGATATCTGGAAATGAGGGGTGCTGATGGTGGGCCTTGGAGACGGTTATGTGCATTGCCTGCATTCTGGGTATGAAATTGGTTTCTAGGAATTATGATGTGATTTTTGTAAAAGGAGGAAACGAAAAGCTAGTATTAGTCGGTAAAGCAGCAAGGAAGGGAGAATAGAATATGGTGGTGCTCCCTTCCCCTCCCAATGAGGAACTTCTTACTCTTTCTTCTGTTTATTGGGACACTTCCATAACACTTCCAGAGCTTGTTATGGGCTACTTTGAACCAAATAGCTCTGTTCGTCTTTCTTTTTTTTTTTACCCCTCAATTTTCAGGTGGGTATACTCTATGATGAGGGGTCTTTGCAAAGTGTTTTGGACATGACTTCTGATTGGACAGCGGAAGAAAGACAGATGTTGAGGAATAAGGTAATATATCCTTACTTATCGAAGCTTATTCTGCATTTCCTACCTATCTGTTATGAACTAATGTATCCAAGGCTGCTGATAATTCTGCATTTCTGATGCAATTCTCTATGTTTATTGTTAAATCTAATAATTCCTCCTCCTCTTTTTTTTTTTTTTTGATTGATCTTCTCATGATGTCAAATTTGAACTTCAGAAATTGTCAACATTTTCATGCTTTGAGAAAATGAGAAAGCATTCAATTATCTTATTGTTGAGTCATTACTCATTTTTCTATCCTTTACCTTGTTGATTATTACATTGTTGTGTGTTGGAAATGGTCCATTCATGCTTGAGAAAAGAGAGACTCTAATAGGCCTTTTTACCTTTTTATACTCTGAAATCCTATCTGTATTAATATATGCTTGCTTTGCTCTTCTCCTTGTGGATCTTGGACAAACAAAATAATTTGGAAACAAAAAGGCACAGTGTGACCATGAACTCTTTGTCTAAGAGAAAAACAGTTGCTTTTCATGAAGTTATATTTTTCAGTTGTTCACATTTGTCGTTAATAACGTATATGGAATATCGGTAGTTGACTAATATCACCCCATTTAGTAGGTGCCAAAAAGTGGTTTGAAGACACCTTTTCGCGATGGATTGCTTATGCATGTTGCTCAAGATGTTGTCAAGTTGGCAAAGGTGGGTTAAAGCTTCTACTGCTACATGGCTTTGGCATACTTGTTCACTAACTTATTAGTTGCTTTCTGATCTTCAGGAAGGTTTGGAAAGAAGAGGCTTTAAGGAAACAGGATTTTTGAACGAAGTAACTGAGGTGGTCAAAACTGGTAAGTAACTTTTATGTAACACCTTAAACTTTCGGTTGAGAGATTGCCTTTTTGAACTTGTGTTAGCATCTCTTCACTTGTTCTCTGGATACGACACAACGTCGAAATGATACTTAATACATTATTTAAACTGCTACAGCTGTTTAGAATTTCAATTGAACTGTTCTTTGTACTTCTGGTAGGTGTGACACCAGCTGAGAAACTACTGGAATTGTACCATGGGAAGTGGGGACAAAATGTGGATCCTATCTTTGAGGAGCTTCTCTATTGAAGTTGTTTGAGAGCGCCACTTCATTTCAGTCCTTTTCCTGTGTTGTAAATGATTTCTCAGTTTCTTTTTGAGATCTATATCAGTCGATTTTGTCCGTCGTTAGACGAATAATCTAGCTAGCTAATTAAGATTTGTAACATGTATCTATGGCACAAAAATGTCATATGTAGCTCTTCCCTTGGATCTGATCAATCTGGTTCCAACTAGCGTTTGGATATGCTGGGACATACATTTTCCCCTGAGTAGTAATATAGCAATGCTAAAGAAATAAATGAATCTTGTCTCGTCCCCCCTCCAATCTAGCTTCCCTCTCTCTCTTCCATGCGCACAGCGCAATGGGGGAGTTAAATGTCTATATAGCAGCATAGTTTATCAGGTAGATACTGCATTATTGTTGCTGCAGCCCACAGGTAGCAGCTACATTTGCAACAGTGCTAGTTGCAACATAGCGCATCTGATGCATAAGGTTCAGCCTTATTCGAACAACATAATGTTATCAAATGGTGTATATGCAAACCTTAACCTTGTACAGGTTGTTTCTGATAGACCCTCGGCTTATCCATGGTTAATTTGTCATATTGCTTGAGCAAAGGCAGCTGCAAGGCCTCTGTCATGTCAAGATTGCAGTGGTGGATCAAAGAAGACTTTTTAGCTGAGGTGATCTGGTGAAAAATAAGACTTTTAACTCAGGATAGTGGTTTCCATCTTGGTGCAAGTCAACAACAACATACCTAGTGGAATTCCACAAGTGGGATTTGGGCGGATAAGATATACGCAGATCTTACCACTATTTCATTGAGATAAAGAGATTGTTTTCGGGAAATTCTTATCTAATAAATCAAGGCACCTTTATGAATGCTATCACACAATAGGAACTAAGATGATCGGATGACACGAAGATGAACCATGAGAATTATAAGTAGGTTCCAGTGAAAACTATCAAGTAACCAGTAGAGGAATAGTTGAGGTATGCAAAAAGCAAATCCGACACCCCCATGTATATAAAGTAGGCTCCTATAAAGTTAGTGGAAGGATAGTAAGTATTTTATGGAATAATTGAGGTATGTAAAAACTAACATAACACCTCCTTGAACATAAAAGTAGGCTCTCGTATCCAGTGAAATAGTTGAGATATACGCAATCTAATCCGACCCGTCATGATACAGTAGACACTTGGATTAGTGTATATTTTTGGGCCTAATAAATTCATATAGGCCCAAGAAGCTTAACCTTTTTACAGCCCACTGTTTTTTCCTTCCCGGGTCAAGAAAACCACGGGCCTATCAGCGAAAAGCCCTAAACAGTTTTTTCACAATTAAACCCTAATCGTAATTACTATACGCGCCTGTCAAGAGAGTGGGAACACGCCAAAATCTTATTCTTAACTGAGAAGTCACAATGACAAACTCAGTCACAATGACAAATAATAATCAACATTGACTTGACTTAGTGTTGAAAAAAATGACAAAAAGTTATTTTTATTTGTCATTTATCTATGAGAAAAAAAAAAACTATTAAAAGTGTTTTAAAAATGCATAATCACGACCCTCACGTGTGATGATCACATATGAATAATTTTTAATAGTTCACATCGATCATTTGTAAAAGGAAAAATTTTTCTGAATAATTATTTTACTCAAAAATTTTATCTAATATTATTAAAAGTTATATTTTGAAAATATATAATCATGACTCACACGTGTGTAGCGCATGGACAAAGAAACTAACTTTTTAATCAAAGGTCTCTTATGAAGATAGATTAACAACAATATACGAAGTGTAATCTAGTAAGTGAAGGTCTAACGAGGATACATGCAAACCTACCCCTTTCTTGTAAACTAGATTGAGAGTCGTAAACTAGATTGAGAGTCGTAAACTAGATTGAGAGGTTATTTCCGATAGACTCTAAGTTTATAATGAAGCATTTTCAATTTTCAAGCAATTTGAAAAAGAAAAAAAAAAGAATAAGACCAATAACAACAACAAAATATGTGAAATGACAACATGCATATACATGAAGGAACAATAATGACGAATTAAAGCATGAAAAATAAAGGACATAAAAGGAAAGAACAATAGTGACTACAATGCATGCATGAAAGCACAAGTGAAAATCGAATCAAAATGGAAAACTATGAGAATAGTGTCCACGTACAACCACCCAACTCCACGTTACTCGAAAAGAAAATCTCTTACTCTATTTTTCAACTTCTAAATCTTTCTAAAGACACGTCCTCGTTCAATATTTGATCTTCTCAGCACGATAATTTATTATCTTTTTAAAATTTTGATAATAAACTGCAAATATTATCATTACCAAATTAAAGTATTTCAATCTTCTTTGAGTTGTGCCTCTTAGCAACATCACTCCAGTTTTCATATTCTATATGTATATTCATATGTTTTAGTGTATGCTTAGTGAGCAATCTTCCCTGATATGCCTCTGACCATCGGTGCAATTATTCCAACGCAGTTTGATGGCTGCTGATCATAAAATTATCTTTTTTTAAATTACGAGTGTAAATATCGTATTTTTTATATTTTAATATAATTTTTTCATATGTTTATTTCATATTCGAAATTATAATTTGTGGTGAACTAAGTTCAAATTGAAATATATTTCATTTTAATAATTTTTTTTTTGAATTAATCGGAACAATAATACGATAATATTACTACTAATTCTTCACTATTCTCGTAAAGAATCAACCCTAGATTCTTCAATTCCTACAGATTCCTTAATATAGTCATAATTTTTGTATATTTTAGATTTTTTTAGTAAAATCCAAGTTCCCACAAAACCAGCAAACGAACTTATCTAAAAAAGCAAAAAATAAATTAAAAAAAAAAGGAAGAAAAAGCTAAAAAGAAGACTAACACAAACACCGTTTTCTTTGGTTTCCAACTAAAGACCAAACAAGAGATATCTACACACTAAAACACACCCACGTTGGGAAAGAGAGTTTTTCTTTTTTGAGGGACAAGAATCTATCAAGACTCAAGTTTTATGTTTTCTTTATTCAAAGGTATGTTAAAGATTTCATTTTTATTAGTTTTTGTTCTTTTACATTTCAAGAATCTTGAAGTTTTAAGCGATTTGAGGCATATATGAATGTTTGTATGAATCTTTCCTGCAGATTTTGTAATTGGGTATTGGTTATCTTGATGATATAGTAGTTAACATTAATGGGGAGAGGGAGACCTAGGGCTGTAGAGAAAGGGGTGTTAGGGCAAAATACAAGAGCATCCCCAAATGGGTTATTGAATATACCACCAGGGCCAGTGTATTATCCAACTGAGGATGAATTTAAGGACCCTTTAGAGTTTATTTACAAGATCAGACCAGAGGCTGAGAAATATGGTATTTGTAAAATTGTCCCACCTAAGAGTTGGAAACCCCCGTTTGCATTGGATTTGAATTCCTTTACATTTCCTACGAAAACGCAAGCTATTCATCAGTTACAGGCTCGGTGCGCGTCTTGTGATCCGAAGACCTTTGAGTTGGAATACAATAGGTTCTTAGAGGAGCATTGCGGGAAGAAGGCAAAAAAACGTATCGTGTTTGAGGGTGAGGACCTAGATTTGTGCAAGTTGTATAATTTTGTCAAGCGGTTTGGAGGGTACGATAAAGTAGTGAAGGAGAAGAGGTGGGGTGAGGTGTTTAGGTTTGTTCGGCCTGCTGGGAAGATTTCGGAGTGCGCCAAGCATGTATTATTCCAATTGTACCTGGAACATTTGTATGATTATGAAGAGTACTGTAATAAGTTAAATAAGCTGGGAAATGGAAGTTGCAGGAGAGGAAACCAAAGTGAGAGGAAAAGGGAGTCCGACTCCCAATCCTCAAGCAGTAAAAGGAGAAAGAACAGTGAGGGTGATCGAACTGAAACATGTAAGGTGAAGGAGGAAGAACACGATCAAATATGCGAGCAATGCAGAAGTGGATTGCACGGGGAGGTGATGCTTCTCTGTGATCGGTGCAACAAGGGGTGGCATATGTACTGTTTATCGCCACCTCTGAAACAAATTCCACTGGGGAACTGGTATTGCTTGCAATGCTTGAATTCTGAAAAGGATAGCTTTGGTTTCGCACCTGGTAGAGAGTTACCATTGGATGCGTTTAGGCGCATTGCTGATCGTGCCAAGAAAAAGTGGTTTGGTTCCACATCAATTTCACAGGTGCAATTAGAGAAGAAGTTCTGGGAAATTGTGGAGGGATCATCTGGGGAGGTTGAAGTGAAGTATGGCAGTGACTTGGATACTTCCATCTATGGTAGTGGATTTCCACGTCTAACCGACGAAAAACCATCATCAGTTGAACCAGGTACATGGGACGAATATTGTGCTAGCCCATGGAACCTCAATAACTTACCCAAGTTGCCAGGTTCGATGCTTCGAGCTGTACATCATAGCATTGCTGGTGTTATGGTGCCTTGGCTGTATATTGGAATGCTATTCTCTTCATTCTGCTGGCATTTTGAAGATCACTGCTTTTACTCCATGAATTATCATCACTGGTACGAGTGACAATTATTCTTTTTTATCTTAAGTCCATTTTTTCCCTACAAATTAAATGACTACATGGTAAGTTTAATGTTGTAGTTTAATCAGAACCATATTATTGTGTAATTTCTCTACTTCTTTGTATATGGCTTGATAAGATTTATCGAATTGTTTACTTTATAGGATCTTCTTTCACTTCTACTGAAAGTCAATATGGTAGCAAAATGAATACATTTCAGAATCTTTCAATTTTATAGCAGACAAACAAGAGAATAAGATCTGCTTAGAAGGTTTGCTACTGATTTAGAAAAGAATAAGTTTGATTCATTAAATGACATACAATCACTAATAGAAATGTCACAGACGTCTATCTAACCAGTATTTTCATCTAATTTACATGTGCATGCAGTAAAAGATAAGTTATTTGCTTAGTTGGGATGATATGGAACTTCTTTCAGATACTTTTTTGCCGTTGAATCTTGATATTTGTTTCTCTGGATTATTGGCTAATATGATGTGGTATGCCTTGCCTAATAAGGTTAGAGATTTTGCATGTTGGTGATATGTCTGAATCTTACAAATGTTTTCCATAGAATCTGCTTATGTTGTCTATAGGGTTTTCACCATCTAAAAATTTTGCCTTCACTTGGTCCTATTCAGCTGTATTTGGCTGATGTAGTTTCATGGTCTTTCATAGTTTTTTTTAGTGATTGAGAAATTCTTCTGGGGCTTCCAACCGTCAAGACCAACCACAAACTTCAAGACTTGGAATAATGGGGCCTCTCTATCCTTCTCCATTAAATATTATGCTTAGTTCACAAGGTGTAGGGCTCGAACTTGTGACCTAAAATACAAGTTTCTCCACCTGTTTTTTTTTTTTTTTTTTTGAAACTGGTACCGTTGTATATATCGATAGGAACATATCAGTACATGGGCTGTACTAAGGCCATATTTACAAGTAACATCAGGTCCTATGTCTATAATGAATCTAGCACATCAATAATAGATACGGGATCATTAGACCAAATCTGATTATAACAAAAGCGTAGAATCAAGATACAATTCAAGTTGATCTGCTCTGTACTATTCTCTATGCTCTCGAAACACCTAGCATTTCTCTCTTTCCAGATTGTCCACCGTATGATTCTCCACCTACCTGCTTCTTGCTTGAATCCTAGGTACTTCCCAGCTTTGAAGAGTCTCTATAACGTTTCCTGGCATAGACCAAGAGAAACTTTAAGGTTTATGAATAGCCTCTGAAGCTGACCTGTGATCTTGCAGCGAAGGAACAAATGTCTAACAGTTTCTGCTTGTTCTACACAAAAAACACATCTAGGACATAAATTATCCCCTTTTTCATCAGGTTGTCTTGTGTAAGGACAGCTTCCTTAGATAGGATCCAAATAAAACATGCCACCTTGTGTGGTATATTCCCCTTCCATATAATGTTTCATGATCAGTTTACATTCTGTTGGTTGTGATTATTCAACCATCTGTATGCTTGCAAACCTTGAAGAGTCCTCTGTCTCTTGCCCACCACCAAAGCTCATCTTCCCTTTCTTGAGTTCCTTTAAATTGCCCAATAGCGTTAAAAAAATTCTGCAACTCTTGTGATTTCCCACTCATTTACTTGCCTTCTAATACTAATTTCCCACTAATCAGGTGTCCACATTTCAACAATTGTTCTTTGCTGATTTAGCATTAAGTTGTAGATGTCTGGATAGATATTCCTCAAACTCCCCATCCATGCCAGTCATCTTCCCAGAAGCTTGTTTTTCCCCATTCTTAACTTTGACCTTGGTTTTGATCTTTGAAATCATCCTACAAGGTCCTTATAGATCACCATAAATTCACACCATATGCAGAAATTACTTCCTGCTCCGTCCACCTATTTTACTCTCATACTTGACTTTTATGACTTTCCCCATAACAGTTGTTTGTTATCAGCATACTTCCACAACCATTTCATTCTAAGGGCCTTACTATGATACTGGAAACTTTTAATACCCAGACCCCAAATCTTTTTTCGATTAACAGATTTTTCCACTTAGGCAGATTGTAACCTTTCCCGTCCTTGTTTCCCTATCATAGAAACTTCTAATTCTGTTCAATCTATCTGTGACCCCGGCTGGAATGGGAAATAAAGACATCATGTAAGTAGGCATAGCATCTAGGACTGAGTTAATAAGGGTTACTCTTCCACCCAAAGAAAAGTATTGCTGTTTCCATCTAGCCAATTTCTTCTCACGTTTCTCTATTTCACTGTACGAAATAACTTTAAGACTCCGATTTAGCAACCAAAGGCATCCCCAGGTAAGTTGGGAGAGCCCCAACTTGTCTACCTAGAATAGTGTTCAGTGCCTCCATGTTGTTTACTTCATTAATGGGATTAAAAAAACTCTTTCTCCAATTAATATGTAGCTCAGAGATTCCTTCAAAAAGGACTGATATTACTCTCAGATGTCTGATTTGTTCTTCTTCAGCCCTACAAGTTCCTCAACCATTGCCACTTAATTAAGCCCTTATGGCATGAATATATATTTCATGGTCTTGCTTAGGTTGCTAGCTCACTGGCAGCTTCATCACTTGTATCCTCCTCCTTTGACTTCTCCTCTTCTGCTCAGCTTATCTCATTTATTGTGTAGAGTAAGCTGTTTGCAAATCATGAACAACTTCTTTCACAGTAATCCATACGGTGACATATAGCCTTAAATAACTGAATGATATAAACAACAACAACTAGACTTTCATCCTAACTAGTTGGTATAAATATATGGATACATTGCTTCCATAGTACTGAGAAGGTACCAAAAAGGTTACAAGGAATGACTGCAAACTCTTTTAAACATTCACTTTGTAGATATCTTAGGCCTTAGAGGCTTTAACATTCATATAGATATAGCATTAAATATAAATAGTCTTAAAGTTATTTTATAAAGGCTACCTTTCACTTTGGTAGGTATCTTGTGGCACATAAGACTTCCTTAGCTCTGCTTCATTTTAACTGTTATGTTTTAATAATACGTGGTACATATTCATCTATCATGCCATTCCTGGAAAGGATATTATGCCTAGATGATTTGAATTATTTGCGCTTAGGCACAACAATCCGATGTTCTTATGCTCGCTTAACTTGTAGAACATATATTATGTCTTTCTTTCACTCATTGCAAATTGTCACTATCTAGAGTGCTTTTCTATACTTAAAGCTTTTGGCTAGCTCCGTCATCAGTTTCATCAATTATCTTAATGTCTAGAAATTGTATGCACCATATACCGATCCTGTACACTGTTTATTAACTCATCCATAACTTGTTTTAAAGAAATTATGTTTCAAGGCAAATGCTGAATCTATTATTGATGTCCTAGATTCAATATAGAGGTATATAAGCTTAGTGTCCTGAATACATGTGTATATATGTTTTCAATACAACCCATGTACTGTTTTGCTCACTTATACACTAACACATACACATACAAAATAGTTACCAGTTTCAAAAAGGTAGATTCATGGTGTAAGCCCTCAGTCATGGGGAACTTCTTTACATTTTCTTTTACCATTTCTAACACTTGTGAACCTTTGCTCATTTCTTCTTCCTTTTCTACATTTATGTATTTGGTCGGATTTTTTTTTCTTATAAGGACTTTGCTTGGCACTGTATCATATGCCTTCTCTGCGACAATGAATATCTTGAGGAGGTTTTTTTCCTCTCCCTATGATCTTCTCATTTTTTTTTTTAAAAGCAAAAATATTTCCTCTGTGCTAGACCTATCTGTCATGAATCCAAATTGGCCTTGCGGTCACATTAATGATGTCTCTTCACTCCATCACTTTCTCAAAAAATTCTATTGTATTTCAGACGTTTACTACCATGCCAGTTTTCACAGTTTCAAATGTTTCGTTGTTCTTATATAATAGAATGATGGAGTCGATCTACTCCTTTACGTAACATTGAATAGCAATAAGCAATAGTTGAACAAGTAGTACAGCATACCAAGTGAATCAGACAACACTTCTTGGGGTTTTCCTTTAGGCATATTGTTAATTAGTCGGGAATGTCTTAATAACATGTGTGAATTTTCTTGTCTCCGTGAATTCATTTGCATTTCCCTCTATCTTTTCTGTAATCACCTGATTGATCTCATGATGTTGTTTTGATGGTTTTTTTTATCTTGTGCATGTCCTGATAAATTTATCAGTTTAATGAGTTCTTCTTGCTTCCTTTCAGGGGAGAGCCAAAATGTTGGTATAGTGTTCCTGGAAGTGAAGCCCAAGCTTTTGAGAAGGTTATTCAATAAATACTTCCTGTCCTGTATTAGTGTCATGGACTTTGCTTCTTGTTTATTAGTGCAAATTGTGGGCTGGTAAAGCTAGAAACAGATCCCTTCTACTGTGAATGGAAATTTGGCTCAATTACATGTTGACCCAAGTTCTTGATATTTGAATGTTGGACTTTTAGGAGAATTAGTGTAATGATTGCTTTGTCTTTTTTCCAAATGGCTTTTTTGGGATACTTGAAAAAACTGAGGCAAGTGTCGAGTCATGGAAAATGTTGTTTCTCTTAATACTATTTGGATCTTCAATTTAGGGATTTGTATCATCTAATAAAGTAAATTTAATCTAATTTACCTTGTAATTCCATGTATAGATGAATGTGTTCAAGGTCAGTTATTCTAGCATGTGAACTTCATAGATGTATAGCATAGCTGGAGCCCTGCTAAACCCACAGGTACCTGATGACTAAATACAATAACTTTGATTAACCAACATTTATGGCTTTGCCGGAAGGTGCTTCCGAAGATGTTAAATCTCTATTCATTAGGGTATAAGTTTAGTGTCTATGAAGTGTTAAGAAAATTGTTGCATATTCTTTTTTTTCATTGTGGGCTATCTGGAAAGAGATGAACTCAAGATGTTTTGAGAGCGTAGTAGACAATGTGCAGAAAGTTAAACTTAACTGCATTTTACTTTTAGTTTTTTAGTGTAATGACTTATACTCAAATAACACTGCCTCTATAATTGTTGTTCTAGACTCGATTTAGATATCGAGAAGTGCAATCAGGAGAACACTTGTATATATGGTTTCTGTACAACGGATGCATTGTTTTGTGATATATTACAAAGTTACCAAGTTCAAAAACAGATTACTTTTCCACGTTCCTTGATACATTGCGGCAAGCAAATTATTTTCCTGTTTTAGTAGCCAAAGAAGTGATAAAAGAATACTTGATTGCTATTTCAATTAATTTTTATCAGTGTTTATAATGGTTTTAATGTGTAGCTTTCCCATGTAAATTTCAAAATTTGTTTTTTTTCTTTTGACTTACTCAGCTGGTAGCTCTCCCATAACTAGCAATTTTTATGCAGGTAATGCGTGATAGCCTTCCTGATCTGTTTGATGCGCAGCCAGATTTGTTATTTCAGCTTGTAACTATGCTGAATCCACGCGTGTTGCAAGAAAATGGGGTTCCTGTTTATAAAGTGTTACAGGTTTGTTATGGGACTTAATACTCAGATCTTGCTCCTTTTTTCTGCTGTCTTTTTCCATTGTATTTCTCTGGTAATTGCTCCCAAAATTTATGGATGATGTCATAACTGCATTTGGGTCTTTCTCTTTGTAAATAGACGAACACGACAATAAGTAGAAGCTGTTATGAAAGTGGGAAAAATGAGAGTTTCTCATATGGGTTCTCTTCTTTTTTACGGAGCCAAACTCTCTATTTGCTTCCAAACATACATTCAAATATTATATGTGATTTACTTTCTATAGATATGTAGCTTACCACTTATGGAGTTGGAGGACTATCAAAAGCTTTTGGTCGGCTCTACAAGTTAATACAAAAGTTAAAATTGGGAGTTATTGGGGGGGGGAGGTTTTATTTTAGAAAGAAGACTGGACTGGTCAAGGATCTCTTCAAAGTTTATTTCCTGGACATTATTCTATTAGTGTGCATCCGAATAGCAAAATTAGTGAGCTGTGATCTCAATAAGGGTGGAATTTGGTATTTAGAAGGTGGTTAAATGACTGGGAGATAGGAGTAATTGAACTATTGAATATGATAGAAGTCTTTCTAGGCACTAATTTGGAAGCAGACAGTCTATTATGGAGACAACACACAGATGGAAGCTTTTCTATTAACAGGTTGTATAAGTGGTGTCTATCCTTAACTAGACGAAGGTTAACAGGGCCATGGAGTGTTGCTTGGAAGAGCATGGCTCCCGCTAAAGTGAAGTGTTTTGTTTGGTTGGTAGCTAGGAGAGCCTGTTGGACTCATGAAGCATTACAGAAAAAGGGGCATCAACATAGCTTTCTAGATGCTTACTATGCAAAGAGGCACTGGAAACCAACAAACACTTGTTTTTGCATTGCAAAGTAACAACACAAGTATGGGGTTTAGTCTTCGATTAGCTAGCCAAAACTGGTGTATGCCAGAACACACAATAGAGTTCCTGAGGAGGTGGATCAGAAGGGGAAACGGCAAGAGTCAATAGAAGTGGAGGAGAACGATACCTGCTTGTATCTGGTGGAATATTTGGAACAAAAGGAATCAGAGGATATTTAAAGGAAAAGAATGCTCAGTACAAAAGATTAATTGAAAAGTAATTACTTCTTTAGGTTTTTGGTGTACGGAACATAATATAGAAGAGGAATTCCAATCATTGGATTTCGTAGGTTCTTTGTAAGTACTTCTATTTTTTTCCTTCCTTCTCTGTTACTACTTTTTGGAGGTGGCCAGCAAGCCCTTAATACCGAGGAATACAAATTACTAGTTTAAAAAAAAAACAAAGAAGTTTATCTCATATACATCATGTAATAACTTATCCTAGGATAACTTTTTAGGATTTTTAATTTTTTTTCTCTGATGTTGCTCGCAATCAAATGACCATAAATCTTCAATTAATTATAGAGAGATATTATGATCAGGCTTTAATAGCAAGCAAGAACTTGAACAATCCCCCAAACAGTACATACCGGCGACGGAAAAAATCTTTATTGGTGGGGTGACTTTAATGGACATATCGGGGCCACTGCTAGCGGGTTTGAAGATGTTCATGGAGGCTTTGGTTTTGGGGAGAGGAATGGAAGTGGGACGTGGATTTTGCCAAAGCCTTTGAGTTAGTGATTGCTAACTCGTGTTTCCCAAAGAGGGAAAACCACTTGATTACCTTCCGTAGTACGGTAGCTAAGACTCATATAGATTACTTACTTCTCCGAAAGGGCGATAGAAGTCTATGTAAGAATTGCGAGTTTATTCCGAGTGAAAACGTTTTAACTCAACATAGGCTTTTAGTGATGGATGTGGAGATCAAGAGAGAAAAGAAGAAGAAGGTTATGTATGCCCAACGTAGGATTAGATGGGGGAGGCCTTACTCCTGCCCTTTCTCGCGAGATGGAAGAAAAGTTGAGAAACGTAGAGGCGTGGAGTAGTGAAGGTGATGTGAACAATATGTGGGACACGACTGCCGGTTACATAAGAAGAGGGTAGCTACCGAGGTACTAGGGGTTTCGAGAGGGACTTTTGGTGGACGTCAGGGCGATTGGTGGTGGAATGATGAAGTTTAGGGTAAAGTGAAAGATAAGAAGGCCGCTTACACAGAGTGGTTAGCGTGTAGGGATGAAGATGAAAAGTAAAAGCTTAAGGTAATCTATAAGACGGCTAAGTCAGATGCAAAGATGACGGGGACGAATGCTAAGTCAACAACATTTGAGCGCCTTTATGAGGAGCTAAGTGATAAAGGCGGGGACAAGAGATTGTGTAGGCTCGCTAAAGTAAGAGAAAGGAAAGCTTGCGACTTGGACCAAGTGAAGTGCATCAAGGATGAGGAGGGCGAGGTTTTGGTGGATGACACTTCCATTAAATTAAGGTAGCAAGCTTACTTTCATAAACTCTTAAATGAAAAAGGAGATAGAGATATTGAGCTGGGTAAGTTGGCACACTCCGAAA
>JAABOM020000103.1:24864913-24887481 GCA_011800125.2 Solanum clarkiae | reverse complement strand
ACCTTAGATAGAAAGAAGTGGAGGTCGCGAATTAGAGTAGCAGGCTAATTGGTAGGGTTAGGTGGATGCATGACCTTAGGGTATAGTAGGATTAATTGGTAGGGTTACTCATGTGTTCTCATTATCCGTCATATTGTGTGTTGTTTTTATCATATTTGCATATTGCCATGTGCTATTCACTATTAGTCGCGCTTATTGTTCCCTTCCCTTTCCGTTTTGTCATTTCTAGTTCTTTCTGCTTATGGGTTTTGAGATGAGGGTTCCTAGGAAACAACCTCTCTACTTCTATGAGGTAGCGATAAGGCTGCGTACATTCTACCCTCCCCAGACCCCACTTGTGGGATTTCAACTGGGTATGTTGTTGTTGTTGTAGTACCTACAATGCCCTTCTTGACTTTCATTCCAGGAATAACTGAAAGCTTTTCTGGTTTTGCATATTCCATTTATGTGGCCTGTATTTGCTTGTTTACTTGTTGCAGGAACCTGGGGATTTCATTATTACCTTTCCCAGATCTTATCATGGAGGCTTCAACTGCGGTGAGCCCAGATTTTTTGCTAGTTTATCTCAAATTTGGAAAGAAATTTGAAGAGTTCTTTCTTCTTCAAATGCTTACTTATGCATGATACAGCTCTCTCCTGTAGTCTTACCTGTATCTTGAAATTGCAGGCTTAAATTGTGCTGAGGCTGTCAATTTTGCCCCTGCCGACTGGTTACCTCATGGCGGTTTTGGAGCAGAGCTTTACCAACTTTATCGCAAACCTGCGGTTTTGTCTCATGAAGAACTGCTTTGTGCAGTAGCCCGGGTTTGTATCCTTGTTCCCTTTGCCATTCAAATTTTGGAGGTTCCAATTAGGAGAAATATAATAGGTGACCCCTTCTGTTGGAACTCCACTCAAATCCATTGTATGCTGTGGACAATGCTAAACTCATTCGTCTTTTGCTCACAGATGTAGAAGGCTGTTCTTTTGCATGTTTTATGTGGTTCTTTTAAATCTAGCTATCATGTTTTCATATTTGTCTCTTTTGTTCTATTGTGATTTCTTCCCATTGCCGTTAGCGTTGGGGGGGGGGGCAGAGTTAACTGATACATGTGTTGGTGGGAGGTAGTTGGTATCCCCTTGAATCGTCGAGGTGCAAGTAAATTGCCCAGACACTACAATTATTAAAAAATATGTTATTAGTTGATCATTTCCAAATGGGTGGGGACTCTCCTTTGGTACTTTAATTCCACACGCCAATGGATGGTGCACTAAATTTTGTGACATAGCTGTGACTGCTTTCGTTGCTTACAATATTTTCCAAGTTTTTCATTGAAATTACACTATGGTGTTTTTTTTTTTTGGGGATGAACTCTTGATTTCATTATTTTCATTGCTTTGCAATCGTACATAACTTTTCCATGCTTCTATGGATCTTTAAATTTTAATCATGCTAATTTAACAATTCTCATCAACTTGCAGAGTGAATTTGACAGCAAGGCAGCACCTTACTTAAAAACAGAATTGGTCAGGGTCTATTCTAAAGAAAAGTCTTGGAGAGAGCGGCTTTGGAAAAATGGCATTGTCAAATCTTCTCCCATGCCGCCTCGTATGAAGCCTGAATATGTGGGCACGGAAGAGGTACTTTACTTTGATGTTGCTTCTTAATTTTCTTTACTTTGAATGTGTTCTGAAGCGTTTTTTCACATATTTGACCTGATCTTGTTGAAGGATCCTACATGCATCATATGCCAGCAATATTTGTATCTTTCTGCTGTGGCGTGCAGCTGTGCACCATCATCTTTTGTTTGTCTTGAGGTAAGCATGTTTATATGTTCGAAAAATACATTGTTTTCCTCGTAGATGAATAAAATCATCTTTCTTTGTAACATATTCTAGTGTTTGACATTCTCGGGATTGTGCTGTACGATATAACTATTTTCAAATCATTATGCAGCTTTAATTTATCGATTTCAGAGCCTAAAATGAATTATGTAGTTCTTTTTGCTTTTGGGGTGGGTTGTTGTTGTTGTGTGTGTGCGTGCGTGTGTAGGGGGGGGGGTATTTAGTGGTTACACTGCTTTTGTATTGCAATCGGTATTGAGTGTAATTGTGGAGCACACATGCCTTATTTAGTCGTCGTCTTGTCATTAATTTTGATGCTTGATTATGCTTTCTTGACTTACTCTGAGTTTTCCTTGCAGCACTGGGAACATCTGTGCGAATGTAAGCCACAAAAGCGTAAACTCCTTTTTCGTCATACCCTCGCTGAATTGAATGATATGGTGCTTATTACTGATAAGAGTAATCATGAAGAGGCTGCAAAAGATATTAGAGGGCAACTTCTGTCGTCCAATGATCCACCTGCTTTGTCAAAAAAGGTTCTGAGCATCACTTTCATTCAATATGGAACATTTTTTGGTCAATTGTCTTGTTTTACTTATTCCAGTTGATTCCTTTTTTTCTTGGCATAGTGAACATCAAAACTTGCCTTTGGACCCTCTCTTGGGTTCTTCACAATGTTCTACATTTTGTTGCTAGCTTTTCTAAGTACCTGTATATTCCCATCCAACCACTCAAGCTGCAGAGATATCTATACCTAAGTTTTTAGCAGATCTGTAGTAATCAGCTTTTAGTCCAAAAGAGGTTTGGTTGGTGAAACAAAGGTTCTTGCTTTCTGTTGCTTGGCATTACTTATAGGAAGTAGAACACAAATATATTTCTTAGTATCGATATTTACTAGGATGGAGGAACATGCTTAATGACTATACCTGTGTTTAATCAATTGTGCTCTGATCTTATATATGTGAAATGTTAATACTACTAATTTTCCTTCATCATTTGTTCACCTAATACTCTTTGGTGAGTTTATAACTTTGTGTCAAAGACTAGTAAGAATTTTCTTAAATTTCGTTCTTTCACTTTTCTTTTCCCCTTTCTAATTTTCTCGCTATTGCACACGCTATCTTCTGAATTGTCTGTCAAGAAGCATAACTATCCTAATGATATAGTGGTCGAGAAGCTTAATGATCTGTGATACTAGTGGTCTTGGGACATATCCTTCTTGAACCTTTTCTTCTCTGTTTGGAAGTTTCTGGACTTTGACAGGCTGATACCTCAGTAAGCTATTTCATATCTTCTGAGTCACTTGATATTGAGATGTGACATCTGCACTCTGTTTCTTCCATATTCGTGATGGAGTGTTTTATATAGTCTTAAGATAAGAAATAGTTCTCGTTAATATTTGGCTTGCGCAAACTTATGAAGTGATAGCTTCTAACTGTTATTGGCTCCAATCAATGGCCAAATGTAGATAAAAGGTGGCTGTGTCACTCACATGCAACTTGCTGAAGAATGGCTGATAAAGTTCAGTAAGCTTTTCCAAAATCCTTATTCTTCAGATGCTTATCGTCGTGCAATAAAGGAAGCCGAGCAGTTTATGTGGGCTGATCATGAAATGGATCCAGTGAGAGTCAGCCATTTCATTTTCTTGAACTTATTTAGTCCTTAGATTTTACAACTGCGTCAACTAAATGTCTATATGCAAATTGGGTTTAGGTAAGAGATTTGGTGAAGAGGTTAATTGATGCTCAGAGTTGGGCTCAAAATGTCAGGGACTCTCTCTCTAAAGTACAATCTTGGGTGTCTGATCACAATAGTGATGTTGTGAAGGTGCAAATGGAAGTTGTTGACAATTTGCTCAATTTAAACCCCATACCCTGTAATGAACCTGCACATCTCATGTTGAAGGTGACATGCATTTTGTTTCTGATTTTTACCTCCCTTTGTTTGCAATTAGTTCTGCACTGGGTCTGATGATCATGCTGTGTACAGGATTTCCAGAAAGAAGCGAGCCAGCTGACTCTGGAGATTGATTCTGTTCTTTCATCATGCTCAAATATTCTCGTAAGCGAGTACATTCACCTTATTGATAGTTTTCTAAGTACAGTGTGGTTTGATATTCTTTGTATCCCTAGTATTTTTTGTTGGTGCTGCTGTGCTGCATTAGCAAACAGAATATTGGCAGGAGTTAATGCTGTTCTTTGAGAATTGTAGTTCAGCTTAGGGTATAATTTCAGGCTTTTGTTATGACATTTGTGGCTAATATAGTTTTATTTGCCCTCTCACGCCCAAAATAAAATAATGAAAAAAAAGGTTCCTTCTTTTTGAATCTGTTATATGCCTCTGGCATCTGGTCATTTCATACTTTTTACATTTTTGGATTGTTTGGAAATGTTTCTTCTTTCCTTTGAGGTTTCTAGCATAATCTAAAGGACATATTCGTTGCTGATTTGGGGTTTGGAAGTGTTGCTTATTCCGTTCTCTTATGTTTGTTAATTATTGCTTCATTGCCTTTTCAGGTATCTGATTTGGAAACCTTACATGCCAAGACTGTAGATTGCCCCATCTACATCAAAGGAAGTGAGAAATTGTTGAGCAAGCTGTCTTCAGTTAAGGTATACCTTCTTATTTTGTAAGTTCTTTTCTTTGAAGATTCTTATTTTTGTAAGTTAACGTCTTATATATTGTAGATAAGGGTTACAAGGCTGATGTTGCCCATTTTTATTTTATATTAACATTTGCACATGTAATGCCTCCTCCTTTTCTCCTAGAGAAAAAAAACTTTTGAGTCAAATTAAAGAAGATTGGTAGAGGAGAGGAAAAAAGAAGATAACCCTTTTTTGTGTGAACCAAAATCTTTTCCTTAGAGAAATAATAATTCATAAAATAGAAGATAAAACCTCTGAAGTTTTGTTCTTTCGTTAAAAGAAAAGATTCTGGTTGTTTTTGTTGGGGTATGTTCAAATTTCATGGAGTAGCCTTTTGTCTCACTGTAAATGCAATTGAATGTTGAAAAAGATTCGTCCTTTGTGTTCCAACTGGTCAATTGTTACTTTCCCTCAGATTCCTGCCAGCAGTTTCAGTTGCGTCTTTTCCTTTGATTTCTGGTCTTTGTTGTTCTTTGTGCAAATATTGGAAGTTACCGCCGAAGGTATAAAATCTTATGAGGTGAAAAAGGTGTTAATGCTCGTCAGTACAGATAGTTTTACTTTTAATGATCATTCTTTCAAATAGTAGTTTTGCCATCAAAGAACTGGAAGTTATAGCGTTTCAGTGCATGTACAGACTTGTTAAAGGTTTTCTCATTGGTCATGCTGGCTTTTACTGTGGATGAGATAATAGAAGTTAAGTCCCAATTAGAAAGATGAGCTTTAATAATATGGATAAATTTTAAAAATAAAAACAAAAGAAACAAGTTTGAGAATTTTTTTTATGTTGATATAAGAACCAGCAGATACCTGAAGATGAGTTTGAAAATACTAGCAGTCTATCCAGAAAATTAGGTTTAATTGTCTCATTTTGTTCTTTTTTTGGGTGTAAACAGAATATGTGGGGCGATATAGGAGACTTAAAATATTTTATTGGCTATGTATACTCAGGTTTTTGAATAGGGTTTTTGTCTTCTGCTTTAAGTATGGTTTGTAAAGTTCTTAACTTAGCATTGTCTTAGGTGCTAAACTATGATTCTATTCAATTGGTTACCTTTATTTAAAAAAAGAATCAGCAAATCATTTCTTTCCCGCAAAGACTCGTTCACTTATCCAAATTGTAAAAGCAATTAGAAGAAAACCCACTTGGGGTGGGTCAGTGTAGCTTTTAAGGTTCTCCTTTTTCTTTTTATATTCACCTTTTTCAAGGATGATATGCGCAAAAGATGATGAATTTGATCTAATCATTTAGTTTGAATTTGTATTATAGAAAGATCATACAGGTCTTCTCCATCTACATACAATTAGCAATCAATTGATAGTTAGTCTGAGGATTCAATATCTAAAAGTTTCCGCTTCACCTTTGTAAAGCAGACCAACACTTTCTTTCCATTGGTAGCTGTTACAATACAGTAGTTTTTTTCCTTCCCGAGAGTAGACTCCCGTACAGACTTACTGGACGATGTGAGAATATCTGATGACTTGATTCAGCCTCGTAAAAAATAGATGAGTGATGTCCTGATTCAGTGTATAATCCACATAGGAGCAATTAGCTTTGGAGATGGTCTCCATTTTCCAGTAGTGCATGTTAGAATACAGATAGTTAAATCTTCACAAGATTTTTCTTAAAATGTCTATAAAAGAAAAAAGGAATTCTCTTTCCTATCAAAAGAAATTAAAAGTGAAATATCCTTTTGGCATAGTTTCAGCATAGATTCACTTTAAGCACAATTGAATTGTATTTAAGGTCACACATTAAATTCAAATGTGGAATTACCTCTAAAACCCATGAAATATGCTGTATTTACATATGCAACTGGAAGTGACAACATTCACGGGTGATGCTTTGGATGCATGGCAACTTCTATCTGAATTACTTTTTACTGTTTCAAATGTCTATCAAGTTTGTCTTCATGCTGTTAGGATTGTAATATTAATTCGAAGGGTAGCTCTGTATGATGTGACTATTCGCTTGCTGTGAATTATCATATGCTGCCGCAATAGTCAGAAATAGAATGCAGTTTCTGCTTTATAATCTCATATATTGAGCCTTTTCAGGCTTGGGCTGAAAGAGTAAGGAAATGTGTGTCTGAGACTCCTGCTAGAGTTGAGGCAGATATTCTCTACAAGCTAGAGAAGGAGGTAATCTGTTTATCTTTGCTTTCTGTGATGCTGTCTTTTGTTTTGGGATTATTTGTTGTATGATTATTCTGTTTCTATTTTTCCAGAATTTAAGCCTTCAAGTGCAACTTCCAGAAGGTGAAATGCTCCTAGATTTAATTAGACAAGTTGAATGTTGTCAATCTCAGTGCTGTGAGATGTTAAAAGGTTCTCTCAGTGTCAAGGTTTGTTCCTACCTTGTCAAAATTTGATAGTGTTGATCAAGGTAGAACATTACATAAATGCAACATTTTATGTCGTCCAGGAACTTGAATCACTTCTCAACAAATGGGATAGTTTTGCGGTTAACATCCCAGAGCTTGAACTTCTGAGACGATATCATAAAGATGCTGTGTCTTGGATAGCGCGTGCTAACAACATTCTATCAGGCATCAGCGAAAGGGAGGATCAAGAAACTGTAGTTCATGAATTAACTTGCATTCAAAAGGATGCATCATTGCTTAGAGTTGAAGGTTTGGAAACCTCAGTCGATCTTTTGTGTAGTAGTTGTGATCGAATGCAAACATCTGATATTTCTCATGTTTTGACAAAGTTGAGGAGCTGCCTTGTGTGGATACTGAGCTAAAGAAGGCTCGTTGTAGGGTAAAAGCTCTGAAGGTAACTAGAGTAGTCATTCTTTTCCTATCACTTTCTGTGGATTGTTGAGCTCCTTTTTCTGCGTTCTTATCATGTCCTATTCCCCTTTTCACTTTGTCTATCTTGGCTATTTGATTCTATTTATGGTTCATAACTGCTTTGACACCTAATCATTTATGCTTACCTAAACTAAGTCTCAGTTCTTTCAATCATTGCGATATTTGGTCTCATAAATCTCTAGTTGCTTCCTCTATCTGAATTTTCTGAACTTCTTCTTTCATACAGGCACTTCGCTGCAAAATGTCCGTGGATTATATTGAACAGCTGTTGATGGAGGCTTGCATGTAGTATTACAATTTTCGCTTTACTAATAATGATTGTTTTGGAAAAACTATTTTTAATCTCATTTGATATATGAATATATCACCAGATTGCAGATTGAGAAAGAGAAGTTGTTTGCTGATGTTTATGAGGTAAAAGCAATTGCAGTATCTTTAGAGGAAAGAGCGAAGCTCATCCTTGAAAATAAGGAAGAAATATCTGAATTTGAGGATGTTATAAGGTGTTGCCTCCTTCCCTGATTTAGTTATTGCTTCATATTTCTTGTGTACGTGTGTGTATTCGTTCTACTTCCCGTCTAATATTTATGTTTTTGCAAAACAATTAGGGCATCAGAGGAGATATTTGTGATACTTCCTTCTCTTGATGAAGTGAAGGATGCGGTATCAATGGCTAAGTCTTGGCTATCTAGATCACAGCCCTTTCTATCATGTGAATCTACAGCACTTGGCTCAAGTCCTTCTCTTGAAGTTGAGACTTTGAAGGTTAATCACTTGCAAACTCTGCCTTTGTGAAATATAGACAAGCTCTTACATCCTTTGTTGTGGTTTCTGCAGATATTGGTATCAGAATCTAAGCTTCTGAAGCTATCCCTGAGAGAACAGCTGATGATTCAGACATTGCTTGATACTTGTATCAGGTGGGAGAAGGATGCCTGCTCTGTGTTGCATGATACACAGTGGCTGTTGAATGTCGAAAATATAGATGAAATATTGAGCAACCTTGGTAAAATTGAAAAACAAATTCAAGCCATAGACTCCATTCTAACAGCAGGTCAAGGTCTTGGTTTCAAGTTTGATATGGTTCCAAAACTTCAAGACGCTTGTTCTACTCTTCGTTGGTGCTTTAGGGCTCTATCTTTTGCTACTGCGATTCCAACACTTGAGGTAATTAATTGTCTCATAAGATTTTTGTTCAACATAAAGGCAGATAGATCTGTACATTGAATTGTGGTTTTGCTTCTTGTTATGACTGTGGATGCACTCTTAATATTGGGATAGCTAGATATGATTTTACTAGTTTTGTTTGGCTTCTTTTAGTATCCAGAGCCTAAATTTTTGTTCCTGGTCCCGTATTCTGCCTGTCATCACCGTGGATTTTAAAAGTCAACAGTGTGAATTTAGAAATTGATAGTTATTTGGAGAACAATTTTCTTTTAGCCACTTTGCAAAGTTAAATGTATATCTCTTCGGTTCATGTAAATCTACCTAAGTTTGAAAATTGTAGGTGGTGGTATAGTTGGAGCACCATTCCTTGTTCATCCCTTATCCTTTTTGTTATGTTGGAAAAATTTTAAGTTGTAAACAGTCAGCTATGTTGCTGACGTGAAGATGGTAGGCCACTTACTGAAGCAACACCTCATTCAACAATATCACTAGTCTGACCACGCATGACACCTTAAACCCTTCTCCTATTTTTCCTTCCTTCATATGCTTGCCAACTACTGTGTTGTTAAGATCTTAGGACCCTTTTTTCATGTTTTGTGGGTTATCAGTTGGTTTTTATTCTTTAGCCCCTAATTTGGCACATCAGGCTTTTTTTCTTTATGATTAAAAGAACTCTTGGCTCTGTCTCTCCACTGGTACGCCTTTTAATTCCATAGTTTGTATTATCCCCGTGTAATAGATTTGTTGAATTCCATAGTTTGTCATATCCCCGTGTAATGGATTTGTTGCTTTTATGATGCACCTGGTTAAGACATTTTCTTACTGTTCATCTGTCCCTCATAAAATATAGTGCACATGCTTAAGTTTATTTATTAACATGGCTGTAGGAAGTCAAGATGAATTTGGAGATTGCGAGCCACCTTCCTATCATGTATACAACTTGCAGTTTGTGTATTGCCTTAATTGATTGGGTGAATTGGCTTAATAGAGCTTTGGAAGTTTCCATTCAATCTACTGCTGGAAGATCCAACTTAAATGATGCTGAAGAAGTTCTCAGACAGTATCAGGTACATCTTTATCCATTTTCTAGAGCCTTTATGAGGAATTATTGCCTCCTCGTTTGTGTTAGGTATTTTGGTGTTACTACTGCTTGAACTTATATTCTACTTATCTGTAAACCTTTGTGCTGCAGAACATTCGTGTCTCATCTCCTGCAATGGTTAGTCAGCTTCAGCAGGCTATTAAGAAACACAAGTAAGTTTCCCACTGATACAGATTTCATGTGTCTGGGGTGGTGTATTTGCTTGTCATCTTCATGATGTCCAAAAATAGCTTCTTCACTCTACTATCAAGTGTGGAATTGGAGAGACCTAAATTTACTCCATGTTGTTTAGAAATAATATCTCATACCATAGGTCTGATATCTCATACTATAGAAAAATATCTTGTGCTTCTTCAGTTTCTTTTCTTGGATTCCTCTGGTGAATGCATGAAAGTATCAATTTTGAGAAACTATCAATATCTGAGAGGCTGTTTAGTTCCATGCTACTTTCTACATGCTTCCCACAATTTTCACTACTTTTTGATGTAATAGTTGTTATTTTTATTTTAGAATTATAAATATAATAAAAAAATAATAACTATTATCTCATTTAGTTCTTGCTTCTACTGAAAGGTTGGGTTAGGATTCTAGTTGGCAATTTATTAAAAGTTAGGACTATTTTGTTGGTAGAATTTGGCATAAACCTACTGCACCATCATCCCTGTACATACCCTTTCTACTTGCCCTGGTAAAAGAGAAACTATAGGAAAAAGTCAAGTATCAGAAAGGCAATGACAAGTGAATAAAAGGATGACTCAGAAGATAATCGCGTACAGAGTTCCAAAGTAATAAGGGAATGGCTATAGCAGATGAAACTATGTCTAGGTGGGAAATTATTTTGCATATTGACATCAGAAAACCCCTGGCAGATGCACCGCCGCATCTATGTTTTTCATCCTGTTTACTTTTTGCCAAGCTTTTTTTCTTAATTAGTTCTATGATTTTAGCTTTGTTTACCCCGTTATGTTGCTGTTGTTGCTTTCCTTTTTCCTGAAGTCTATATATTGGTTTCTCTATTCCTTTTTACTTCAGTATGTTCCTTTTCATACTTCTTTGATATGCATTATTTGAGTTGAGGAGTTTTTGGAAACAATCTCTTTATCTCCATGTGGTAGGGATACCTGTGGGATTACAGGGTATGTTGTTATTAGTTTTATGATTTTATCACTTACAATTTTCGTCTTTGCAGCTCATGGCTGGATCAGGTGCATTTATTTTTTGTCCTCAACTTTAGGGATCGATCATGGGATCTGTTGCTGCAGCTTAAGGTAACATATTTTTGTGTGCTGTATTTTCTTTCTTTCTTCTCAAGGTCAACATTAAAATTTTGCTTTATGTTAAGAGTATGGGGGTGTTCAGATTGGCTTTTTTTAAAGTAGCTTATTAGCTAAAAGCTAAAAGCCATAAGTAGGGAATACCCAACTTTTGGTTTTTAGCTTATTTTCTACTTTTTTTAGCCCAAAAGAAAGTGCTTAGAAACACTTTGTCTTTCTCAAACACCCCCAAAAAATGAAAAAGAGCTTAAAAGCCAAAAGCTATGTAAAATAAGCCAATCCAAACGCCAACTAAGTTCCTTTTCCCTCCTACAAGTAATAGTTTTTATATTTCTGGAAATTTTCTTTTTGGGGTGTTTCCTTGCTTTGGATTTCCAATTAATGAGATTTTATTATGCTGGAAGTTGGAAAAGTACTTTAAATGTTTCTTCTCTGTTCTCAGTAACTTTTCTATAGATTGGTAACTTTGGCATACTAGTGGAGAAACTTATTGAGAACTGATGATGAGAAAATTCCCCTGGATGTGACTCATTGGTTATCAACTGACTTCTTGTCCACAATTGTGAACTTTTATCCATTGAACTGGTCCAAAAAATACTCTCAACCTCTCTAAGTAATTAATATCAAGCCAATTTCACAATTCTTATACTTTGAAGCTGCAAACACGTTTTCTCGTACCATATGTTGGTATTGTGTGATATTCATTGACTTCATGGGTACTTAATGTCGGGTGATTGGAACATGTTCAGGAAAAAGGGAATACCGATGCCTTCAATTGCTCAGAACTTGACATGGTTTTCTCTGAGGTTCGTAAGATAGAGGAGTGGAAGCGCCGGTGTGAGGAGGTCTTACACCCTTCAGTTAAAGATGCTCGCCTGCTTACTGCTCTTTTACAGGTTTAAAGTTGTTTTCTCCTTTTATTTTGTTCCCATTGAACTTTCTTGACCTGGTTACATAGCTATGATGGGGGGTAGATGTGTGATGCAATTGAATGGAATTCTGCAGACTGAAAACGCACTTGAGAGATCAATCAACATTTGTGAGAAATCTAATCAGACCAATGCAAGGGCGTTGTGTATATTCTGCTCAAGGGATGGTGTGAACCAGAAGCTTTTGATGTGTTCCACTTGCAATGACTGGTACAATACTTTATCTGGCTAATTAACTTACTACTTTTGTGTTTCTTGAAAAGGTTTGAGATAGATGTTCGGGGGAGGGGATTTTGAATGATTATTTGTTATTGCCAGTTATCCGGAGGGTGATATAATGGCGTATATGGTCAAGCTTCCAGAGACATCTTATTTTCAGAAGTACTTTTATCAAAATAGCTTTTCACATAAGTACTTATGGAGAGTACAAATAGTTTGTGTATGGTCAATTCATTTGCGAAGTGTTTTCCCCGAACTTGATAAAGATATTTTGTTTGGTCAAGCCCTAAAAGAGCTTGAGTGTCAAATTACCAAAAAAAGATTATCAGAGGTGCCTTTTTATGTTTGTTTAATTAAAATTAAAAACATCACTAAAATTGTATACTTAAACTTCTGACCAATATAAACGTAGTTATAGGAAAGCATTAATATCTTGAATAGTGATTTTTTTTTTGTACATGATTTAAATATATTAAAATACACCACTAAACATAAATTCAAATTCAAATCATTCCACATTGCATTTTGTGGATTGTGTGGAGAGAGAAATAGCAGATGTTTTAAAGATAAATCCAATTCTATTCATAGAGTTAAATGAAATTGTATCTGTATCTCTATCTTTCTCTTTTTGGTGTAAAGAAACATATATAGAGGAATTTGAGCTTATAGACCTTTTAGACTCTCTGTAAGTTGTTTCTCCCTCAATTTTTTTTTGTTCCTCTTTTGAAGGTCTCTAAGATATCCTTAATGCTGAGGATACAACATCACCATTTTTTTTTAAAATTCCACTGTAGAAGGAGGAGTAGAAACGATAGGAACACCAAGGAAAAAGGGGAAGAGGGTTTTACTTCTTGGCCAGGCACCTCTAATCTTAAGAAAGTGCTTTTATTAGACTCCAAGAAACTTGACCAAACGGGATATTAATTTCCTTCAACCAAGGGAAAATTGGACTATTTTGATGTTGAAAAACTGTTTAGTCATTATTTTTCATCTGAAGATTGTTTTCATTATTACTTACAAAAAATGTTATGCTTTTATACAGTTTCCACTTGAAGTGCATTGGATGGTCACCAGGAGATGCCAATGACTCAAAAGTTTTTATTTGTCCTTATTGTCATTTTATGAACAGTGGAAAAATATCAAGAAATGGAACTGATCCTCTGGTATGCTTGACCGATTGACCCGGTAGCTCCGTGAATGAGCTTGCACTTACAGTTTGTAATAATATGTGGTTTCTTGTTATGCTTATTGCAGAATATTGGAAGGAAGAGTCTCAAGTTGCACAAGCTCGTTGAGCTCTTATCAGATGCTGAAGATCTATGTTTATGGTAATGATTAATAGCCTGTTTCAATTGAAATTCTGTGCTTAGAAGACTGCAGACTGCTTTTACAAACTGAGTAGGATGCTAGGGTACCAATTGTTCTATTTATCGTGTTTCTTTGACTTCCAATTTTCATTGGGACAATGTGGAGTTCTGGCAGTAAGTGGATGTTATGTTAGGCAGCTTTTGGCAGTGAGTGGATGTTGTCTAGGCAGCTTTGGTATCCATCCTTGTATTAGTAGTTTGTAACTCTGATTTTAGAATTATATGATAGAAATTTTGGAAAACGAGAATAATTACCATTTGAGATTAAACAAATGCGTTGTGTGATTTTTAATTTGTTTCCTCCTGTACTATTTCGACTAAGTTGTAAGGTAGGTGAAAGGAGGTCTGAGTGATGTCCTGATATTTTCAAGTGTCTACCAGAATATCCAATTAAATCTGAATGGATTAATGGAATTTCTGCAGTGGAGACATTATCAATAAGCTTTGCTAATGATCTGGATATTTGGTGGAGTTTGCTTGATGTTTGTGTAATATGTAAATGGATCTGAAGCATTGGTGTAGATCTCATGGGGTCCCTTTAAGATTGGGAAGAGGCACACCTTGGGAGTTAGGACTCTCGGTGAATTAGAAGGGTCACATCTTAGGACTCTCTGTAAATTGGTGTTTGTTTTGTGACTGCACTTATCTTTCTAAAAGAAGTGTGTTTAGTATATTCCATCTGTGAAAGTAACACTAGATTCCAACTCCTTCAAAAGGTTTTCCAAGACAAAGACTATGCTTACTCTAAAGCGCTTGAATCACCTAGTTTGCAATAAATGGCTCATGTTAGCTTCCTTCTCTGTCCACTCCTCTCCCGAAAAAAATGAACCACCTTCCATCTTTTTGTTCTGTTGTGGAGGGGTAGAGTTCCTTTTTTGCTTCTTTGAACTTTGTTTTGCTGCTATTGTATATAACCTTGCTCTTACAAATTATGTGTCTACATGACTCCTCACTTTCTTTTAAGTGTTTCCCTAGTTCCCTTAACCATTGACATTCTCCTGGCAGGATTCAGGAAAGAGCTGTACTTCATCAAATTGTCCAAAAAGCTCTCGATTTCAAAGCTCGCATAGAAGAGATTGTCAAGTTTGTTTTGGCTTATCCAGATAAAGACCTTAGCATTATTGCTAAAAAATTCTGTGTTGCTTTGAAGGTACCAAATGTCTGTTCAGCATTCAGTTTCAATAGCAATATTAGAGTAGTGACCTGTTTTGAGTAACTGATATGTTAATGATTTCTCCTGTTTGTGTTTCGTTGGTGGTGTCTTCATTGTTGTGAGCATATGGTTTTCTATCTTTTGCCTTCATTCTTTTGGGCATTTAACTTGATTTGGGAGTCAATTTATTATGACATTTTTTGTGCGAGCGTGTCAGAGTATTAGCCATAAACTCGCTGCTTGAAACTTACTTTCACTTTTTGTTGACTGCATAGGCTGTACATGTGGTTGGTGCATATGATTCTGAGGCAAATAGCAAACTTGAGTTGGCATTAGCAAGAGCTTCTTGGAAAATCAGAGCTCAGAGATTTTTAGACGGTTCACAGAAACCCTCAATTCAAGTGCTTCAACGGCATTTAAAAGAGGTGTGTATTTGTATATCGATTTTCTATTTATTTCTCTTGGGGTGCTCCTGCTCCAGCGTACTTTCCAGATAGGTTATAGCACATATAACAATATTCAATTCTTTTTTTGGTCTTTTCAAAGCAAAAATGGAGAACTAGGGGCCGCTCGACCTTTCATTTGCCTCGTCATACAGGAAAAGAATGTTCGAATGTGCTGTAATAATCCTTCAAAGTAAACTAGAAACCTGCAAATTATTTGATTGTACTAGATATGGATCCACATCCACTTTGCATACTCATTTCCAAATTCTTGTGACATAGTTGTGGGATATCAGGAAATGCGAATTAAATATAATTTGATGCCAATTTTCTTATGATGATGGGCAATTTTCCTGTGCTTTTAATCGCATTTTGCAGTTTTAGGATTCCCATTAGATATTTATGCTACTCCAGCAATCTTTATTTAACTCCTGAGTTTATATTTCACTTGGTTGAAAGTCCTATTGTCATTCTTTGCTGTTCAATTAAATAGTTACTGGAGGAAGCATCAAGTGATTACACCTGTACAGATTAAAGTATCATAGCAAACCCCACAACTCAAGCATCACAGACTACCCTAACACCTTTTCCTGTTGAGGAAGTAGCGGTCAATTTCCTATCTGTAAATTCCATGTGCTTTACAATCTCCTTAAGCCACTCACCTAATTTTAGCCCTTCTCTCCAATTTTAATCTGCTAATTCCATTTCTTCAGTTGCCTCTTGACCTTTGTCCAATTGCTGATCTTGATTCTTCATCTGATATCCATGTAGTTTCTTTCTTCCTATTACTCCAGTTCTATCATGCTGTGGTGCTTTCTGCCTCTACTGTGATCTGGTTTAGCTTGCTGCACACTGGTGTTCTAATTGCTGATTGAGTAATCTGACCCCTCCTTCATGTGCATATCTCGCCTTAAAGAGCTCTCACCACATTATTTTGCGTTGTATGCCTCTATGTTCCACTCCTTTGGGGTCATTGGGTATTGCTGAGAAGATTTAGGGGCAATATTTGGTATTTGGTAGATTGTACTAAAATCAGGGATACGTGGGTGTAAATACAATATTCAGATCCAGAGGCACTAATGGTCCTGATAAAGTTTCAGTAGTCAGTTAACTGATTTCTGAACGAGCTTAAGAAAGTAATTACGACACTTCAAAAGCCTCGTCTGTTTTGAGTTTTCTTATCAGGCCCACTGTTGAAATAAGTGGTCTCTACTCTCGGCAGCTTGTTAACCATTATTGAACTCATTCGCATATGGCTCTTTTTGTGAATCAGGAATGTAGTTCATGAATATGCTGACCTTAATAGAACACATTTGTTGCCCTTTTGGCTATGATAAAAGCATACTGACCTTATTAGATCATTTCTTGATTTTTTTCGGCTTATCATTGGTGTGAGGTTTGATTGGAAATCGATTGCGACCTTATTTATTAGAGCCTAATATGTTGATTGTTCAATACTACTTCAGGGCCTAGCTGTCGGCATTCCTTCAGAAGATTATTTTAGACAGAGCCTGACTGAAGTGAAGAACATTGGGTTGCAGTGGGTTGATATAGCAAAGAAGGTAAAAAGTGTACATGTAGTGCATCTCAGCGGTTATGTTCTTGATATATGACAGACCTTAACCATCTTCCTTGTAACAGGTGTCAACAGATGGTGGTGCACTTGGATTGGATAAGGTCTTTGAGCTCATCACGGAGGGTGAAAATTTATCCGTTTCATGCGAAAAGGAGCTTAAGGTAAAATGTTTAGAAAACCACTTTTGTTCGATATGAAAGTTAAGTATAGTCGTGTCACACATCTAATTAGGACATGTTTTTGGAACATGCAGTTACTAAGGGATCGGAGTATGCTTTATTGCATTTGTCGGAGACCTTATGATCAAAGACCGATGATAGCTTGTGATAAATGTGATGAATGGTATCATTTTGATTGCATCAAGTTATCATCACCGCCAAAAATCTACATCTGCCCTGCATGTTGTTGCATGGAAGGAGAGGATTTTGCATCAATGTCAACAAGCGGCGAAGAAAAGTGAGCATTCTCTCTTTTTTGCTTTACCTGAAGTAGTAATTCCTTGAAGAAAATAACCCATTGGTGTTCTTGAAACTAAAGAAAAAGACGCTTCTAGAGGCGGATCTAGAATTTAAATTTTGATAAGGTCAAGTCAAGCATGCATCCAACTACAACTATTGCCATGAGCATAAAAAGTATTGGTCATCAAGATGAACCATTCTTATATGGTCAACGCGCTCATACTAATGAGATTTGTGGCGATATAAGTTTCTGACTGCTCTTTTGGACTGCAGGGTCGTCACTGGCAAACACGAGGTACCTCAAACGCCTTCTCCGCGACACAGAGAATCAAGAAGGAAGTCAAGAAAAACAAAATGGGAGAGAGTAGATGTTGCTGCTGATATATCAAGAAGTACTAGTAATATTGAACAGTTGTTATGGAAAAATAGGAAAACATATAGACGAGTAGCTCGTAAAAGATCACATTTTGAGAGTTTGTCTCCTTTTATTTTTGTGCAAAATAGATAATCTATGTAAATACATTTTTCTTTCAATTTTTTTTAATTCAATTGATTCTCATTTTTTTGAGCTTTTCTTGCCATTCTTTTCGCTTCCCTTTTTATGCAAATATTGTTGAAATAGTAATAAAAGGCACAAAATGTGTGCTGAAAATTTATTTTTATCCTCATAAAACTATGAGTACTATTGCCTTGATGAGCAAAAAGGACTCTTTTCTCCAGCATCCAGCCAACAGCTTTGGCTCAATTTTCAGAGAATAAATAATTGTACTACTTTCTGGTAACTGGTAAAGTTGCTGCCATGTGACCAGGAAGTTACGGGTTCAAGCTTTGGAAACAACATTCGGCAGAGATGTAATTAAGACTGCGTACAATAGACCCTTGTGGTCGGCCGTTCTCCGGACCCTGCGCATAACGGGAGCTTTAGTGCACTGGGCTTGCCCTTTCCTTCTTTCTGGTTTTTGATTTCTTGAGCACAAAATATTCAAACTCCATTGAATGAAAAGATGGTGGCAACAAGGTCAGGCTTACAAGCAGCTGGCTCATCTTCTACACTTCAAGGGAACCAAGAAGAAAAAGAGGTACAGAAAAGCCTCTAGGATTTGTGGTAAGTTTTTCCTTCTAATAAATTGTTGTATTAGGAAAGTGAAATGTAGTAAACTTGATTAAAAAGAGTTAATGGTCAAAAACATATCTTGTGTCCCAGTCATTCTAAATTTTTTTTTTATCTTCTATCTCCTTTTTTTCGAGTTTCATATCTGAATCATCACGAGTTTTCGACGTGAACTGTCACCAAATGTTTATCGAAACACACCTCAACTATCAGTGGAAACAACTTATAATTGGAGTGTGTTTCGATAAATATTTCATGATAATTTAGGTAGCAAACTCAAAATACCGGAGTAGGTGTGTTTTCAACAGGGTATTTAACATTTTGTGCTAGCTGTGTAACACAAATTGGCAACCTGGGTTGCCATCATATTCTTGTTTTCAAAGTGAAACATCAAAAAATTGCAATCTTTACAAGATTATAGTAGTTTCTTGGCATTTGGGGTTCTAGTAAAGTAATATCATCTATTTCTGCATTCAAAAAACAAACTCCATTTTCTTAGGCTCTGTTGGCATCTGGTTTTTTTTGTGTGAAATATGTTGAAATGGGATGTGACGTTGTACAATCTGATTTGTGCTGTAAATTATGGTTGTAGGTGTAATGTGTTATATAGAGGTAACTTCGAAAAATGATAACAGTAATTCACTCAATGAATTTGCTTCGGATCAAATTATGTTATTTGCATAAAACAGAAGTCCCAGCGGAGGAAGACTTTCTTGTTTCTGTAATGTAGTGAACAATGTCGTTTTATCTTTACTTTGGTTCAAGTAGATCAGAATCACTTAGAAGTGTACGCGCTCACAGAAAAATGTAGTTTTCAAACATTATCCACTAAGTGTTCACAATCTTGACAAATCTTGATTCACCTTGCTACTCTTCTAAATAGAGGCTTTATGTCCACCTTGCGAGCACATCAACTAATCTTCTCTTCTAATTAGTATAAGATTGTAGCTTAGTTGATTGAGCAAAAGTGTTCTGTAGTTGAGCTTTCAGTGATTGGATTTGTTAGGACGGGATGTAGTAAGCTGCTTGTGTGTTCTATATATGTTGGAGTTTTGAATAATAGAACCTTTAATTTTCCTGAGCACAATTTATAGCAGTCCTAAATTTTGTGCCATTTTCATATTGCGTTGTATGTCCTGCTAAATCATTGAAGGTTTAGTGGCTTACTCTGTTGGGTGAGAAACCACTAGATGAACTCAGTTATGCAGAAAGCGTAGAATCTGTTTAGCTTCGTTGGAAAGTAAAAGGTTGGGCTTGCTGAGTTGCTGTGGATTGTGATAAAACATTTATGTTGCAACTGTGCAGAAAGAGTCAGGTAGTTTCTTTTTGGCTGTCAGAGCTGAGGTCAGTGGAACGGACATTGAAATTTTTTGTGCGCTTGTATTCCTGCATAATATGAGTTACCTGTATCAGACTTCTTACCGAGTTTCTGTGTCATTTTGACTTTTAGTTGCATTCTTAACTACAAGAATGAGCAAATATTTCAACATTGAAGCTTTTTGTTGATAAGTTTTCCTTCTTGTAAGTTGTTGCATTAGGTTGCACGCTGGTCCTCAAATTGTGATTTAACTTCTAGAGGATCACGCGCTCGTCCCATTGTTTCTTCTGATATCTTGAACTAAACTGTTGATATCGTTAATGTGACAGCGCTAACAAAAGCTCCAGCAGTTCCCTCACCTCCTGCGGCACCAGTAGGATCAAATGGAGATACTCCTTCGCGAGTTTCAACAAGCACAAATGCTCCTGAGCTAGTTTCTGCACTTCATGTGCCACTATTTGTGTCAACCAGTGATAGGCCTCTGCTAATTCCTTGTGATGAAGAGGAGGAACATATACTAGTGCAAATGGATACTCTTCCCAAATGCATGAAAATCGAAGAAAGTGGTCAGTGATGAAGTCATCAAGTCTATGTTGGTGTCTCATCTCATTTATGGAACGACTATTAGCGTGGATGACATGGTTACTTTAGCCAATCGTGCTTTCTCCACGTAGAACTGGTTTGGTGCTGATTCACAGACTCGAACGAGAGGTTGCTGATATTTATGTGCTTGAAAGATGAACAAAAATATATAAAGCAGCCCATGAGATTGCACAAGGTAGAAATACTTGGTACACAAATGGAGGCAGCTAGGGAAATGCAGAGGGAAATTGAGCGGCATAAGAAGGAAGCTCTCCAAGGGATTGAATCCACCACTCGACGCCTACTATCTTACATATATAGTATTTAACCACCTGTATGTTTTTCCACTCGACGCCTACTGTCTTATATATATAGCATTTAACTACCTGTATGTTTTTTCGAAAACAACCTTTCTATTTCTATGAAGTAGTGGTAAGGCCTGCGTACATTTTATCCTCCCTAGACCCACTTGCGGGAATCCACTGAGTATGTTGTTGTCGTTGTTGTATGTTTCAACAAGTGATTGTTTGTTTATCTAATTATCTGCATTCAGTGGCTCCTTAAAGTTTCTTGTTCATTTTCTTTACTACATATAATTTGGACTTGAAAAATTAGAATGTTCTTGTCTTAATTACTTCAGATTTCATATCAACTTATATTCTATTATGAGTATTGTCTGTTTAAAAGTTTGATGTCATAGAAAAACAGAAGAAAAGAAAAAGAAATGATCTTAGTACTTTTATGGGAAATTCTGAACAACTAAAAGCATAATTTCAAATTAGTCATAATTTTTTATTCGGAACTTCAATCGACCCAAATTTAGTAACTTTGGAAAGAAAATTCGTAGATCTTTAATTTGATAAGTTATTGACCACTTATCTTTTTATATACTGAGAGATAATATGATCGTTTGAAGTTGATATTTATCTGAACTCATTCGAAAATTTAGTGAATGTTTTAAACTTAGACTTACTATTTGATATCTCTTATGACACTTCACCACATCAAATACACTTCAAATACTTAAAAATTGATTCTAACACATATATACAATTAAAAGTCATTGAGTTTGAGCCTATACACATATGAATAATGACTTGCGTCTTAGCTTAGCAATTTTCAGAATGTTACATGCGTAAAACTTTCATCCTATGTCAGTTTTCGTTTTCAAATAATCAAATTGATTTAACTTTGAAACTAAATTAGATAAATACATTTAAAAGTTATACAAAAATACGAAAAAATATAAATTTTCTCATATAATAAAATATTAATCAAAACTTATGTAATTTGAATTTCGAAAAATAAAAAATTAATGAGTAGTATGTTTTAGTTGGAAAAATAGTTCTCTCCTCCTTCACTCAAAACACAAAAAAGGAGCAATTGTCAGTTACAGAAACAGCTAAAAGCTGATTCCTTTTTGCATGTCCTTTTCTCTCCCACTCTTTATTACTTCTCAGCTACCACTTTTTGTCATTTTTCTCTTTGCTTTAGAGCTTTCTGCAAGTTCCAAAATCACCTTAGAATGTCAGAGGAAAATGAAAACATACCTGGGATTACAATACCTTTGGCCAAGATTGTACCTAGAAGATGTAGTTCAAGAAAAAGGGCTCCCCCAAATTTCTTTGTTCCCAGTCATTTTCGCCCTTCTCCACGACTAGCCGGCCGTGGTCGAGGTCGCCCTAAGAAAGAAAGCTCAGATGGTAAGATAGAACTAAATATTTTTTTAACTTTCATTTCTTACTATTTCTGCTTTTTTATTACTTAGTTGTCATGATTCCTTCATTATCATTTTCTACTTCAATATTATTTTGATATGATTAAAGCTTTTTTGGAAATAGTTTCCGTACCTCTTTGAAGCAGAGGTAAGATGTGTGTACAGTGTATGGGATTTCTGGGTGTGTTAGTGTTGTTATTTCTTTGTGGGGCTTAGTATTTAAGTACTTTGTTGAAGTTTATGGTCTAAAATCTATGTTGTTCGGGGCTCTTTAAAAGTGTTGGCAGAGTTGGGTGCGGCACTAAAAGTGAAGAGTCTACGCAACTAAGTCTAAAATAATTTTTAGATATTTTTGTGTAGTTGAGATTATTAAAGGTCAAAAGAGGAATTTAATTCTCCCTCTAATCCATTTTATATGGTATTTTCTGACTTGGCGTGGTATTTTATGAATTTTTTTAAAAAAATTTTATGGTATAAAACAATTCGTAGATATTTGTGCGACTCACAGTTATTTTATTAAGCGTAAAAGAAAGATTTTAAAATTAAATTATTTCTGATTTTATTAATTTGACGTTCTTTTTGCAACCAACTAAAATGGAAAAGGTGTCACATAAACTAAAGTTCTAAATTTGGAGCACTCATCTTCACAAACTAAAAGCTTACATCTTTTGGTAACTAAAGGTTCAATTAGTTTTCAAGGAACTCTTCACTTGAAAACATCCTGCTTCAGTAAGTTATATCAACTGTTGAGCATATATTTCACCTTTACTTCTTCCTAAGCTAAACTTTTCCATGTTGATGTTGATGTGCCAACCTTGGCAGCAACACAAAGTCCAGCTTCGCAACCTTCGCGACGTGGACCAGTTC
>JAABOM020000103.1:24846720-24864813 GCA_011800125.2 Solanum clarkiae | reverse complement strand
GTAAAATTGAAGAAAAAGAATACTATGCAAATACTAAGAAGACTACTGAATAAAAAGAAGATTAAATAAAAAGGAGGCTAGCTCGCCTTCTCTCCCTCTGGGAAGTACCTGCTTCCCAGGGGAATTTTATGAAATTGCTTCTTGGAACGAGGCATCGAACTAATTTTTCATTTTTAGAACAGAAAAGTGTGCTCTTATCCAATGTTAATTCTATTTTCTTTTGAGCAAGTTTTCAGTAAGTTTTAACTTCAAAGCGAAAGATTTAGTAAGTTGCAACATTGACTAAAGGTTTTAGAAATTTTCAATTTCCAACTTTTAAAACGAAAAGTTTCAGTATGTTCTAACAGTTGAGCGTATATCTTTTTCTTTTACTTCTAATTTCTTAAACTAAATCTTTCCATGCTGATGTTGAAGTGACAGCTTCTCAACCTTTACGACGTGGCCCAGGTCGCCCTCGGAAGCAGAATTCAGATGGTCAGCCTCTTCCTTTTTCCGCTCAGTACTTTTGCCTCATGATTAATGAATTTAAATGGAAATGCATTATCAGTGAGAGTTCATATAGCCCACTAGCCTTCCCCAACTTGTTTAGGAATGACGGAAGCTGTTGTAAACATATTTTCGAACTGGTTTACCATTTGTAAAGCATTGATATGAAAAAGATAAAGGGGAAAACAACAGAGTATGAAATAGTTGAAAACGGAAAAAATGCGTTCCACTAGCTCTATTTTTCTTTTAGCTAAAGCTTTGTAAATTTCAACTTTAAGCATATATCGTTTTCCTTTACTTCTTCCAATTTCTCAAACTATATCTTTCCATGTTGTTGATGTTGGATCCCATCCATGGAAACAACAGAAAGTCCAGCGTCGCAACCTTTACGACGTCGCCCAGGTCGTCCTCGGAAAAGGAAATCAGATGGTGAGCCTCCCCCCACTCTGTACTTATGCTTCTGACTAATGATCTTAAATCTTAGTAAAGTAACATTCTGTTTTGGTTCAAGTTTTCTTTTCCTTTTTCCTCTGTGGAGGCTACTAGTAAAGTAGTTCACTTATTTTCTTAAAATTCCTACGTAAATGATAGAAATGCACTCGATGATTTTTTAAAGAGAGAAACATGATCAACGAGGGTTCATATAGCCGACCTAAACTTGTTTAGGAATCAGGCATTGTTGTTTATAAATGATAGACGTCCAATATATATCAGTGTACTGGTACTATAAAGTTATTTCTTTTGTTTTGGCACAATCAAAACCATGGAAAGGAGAACCAGCCACCTTTGTTATCTTTTATCTTCCCTCGACTCTTTGCACCATCTTCAGTCATATTTTCAGGAAAATTCATGTTAAAAGGTCACGTCTTTACGTTTTGCCAGCACGAATTAGAATTTTGTTATAAAGCTGAAAATTCTCAATAAGTTTTAACTTTAAATTGTTGATGTTGTTAATGTGACTGCCACAAGGTCCAGCAGCTTCACCTCCTGCACTACCATTGGGGTCGACCAGAGAAGCTCCAGTACAAGTTTCTGCGACTGCAAATGCTACCGAGCCAGTTGCCTCACCTCCCAGGCCACCGTTGGTGTCAAGCAGTTATAGGCCTTTGGAAGTTCCGTTTAATAGTGAGGAGGAGCAAAGAGAAACAAAGTTAAAGGTAAGTCCTTTGTTAAGACTGAAGAAACCCCCAAAGGCAAATCATGCACCCGAGACACTTGACGAAGAATTGAAGAAAGTTATTCGTAAAGTTGAGTATTTATTGGTGCAAAAGCTGCTTGCTTCTGGGAACGATGACGTAGATTGCATGGTTCATCAGGCCAATGCTACCTTTACATATTTGAAAGGGTTTGGTGTTGATTACAGCTCTTTCTACAGAGACGTGACAGAATACATTGAACATCGCTACAATCTACATGATGCACAGAGACAAGAAACCTTGTTGTCTTTCTCAGTGTGGGGCGGAAATTATTTAAATGCTATGCGTAGCGCAAATGATGCTGATGATGTTATCATTCGTACTCGTGGAGAACATGAAAAGGTCAAAGAGAAAATAGGATCATTGAAGAGGCAAATAGAAGTTCTGAAGCAAGAGCTAGTACATTTCGAACATGAAGATGAGCGTCTGAAACGTGATATGATAAAATATAAAGAAGAACATGAAGTTGCTGAAGCCAAGAGACAAGAACTTGGCATCCAGTTGGAAGCTGCTCAAGCAAAGCTAAGGGAAATTAAGCAACGCAAGAATGCAGCTCTTGTAGGGATTGAATCCACCACCCAACGTCTAGAGTCCACATATCGTTGATGATCTAGATTAGTTAGATTTTGTTTGGTCATTGAACAAACTCCCCTACTAGATGAACTGAAAGTCCTCAGGACTATCTTGACATGTTTTGGTTTTTCACTTTTTTCTTGCAGCAGATAAGTTGTTTCTTCGTTTAGATATCGGTATGTAGTAGATTCTCCTTAAAGTTTCTTGTCATGCTTTCAGACTTTTTATTTGTGGCTTATTGCTTTTTGAACTTCAGTTTCATGGATGCCATTGATTCTGCCTAGAGATGGCCAAATCAGCCCATCGATCAAGCAAATTATAAGAAAGCTATGGTCAGGGTCCGAGGAAAGGCCCGATGGCCAAATCAGCCCATCGGCCGAGCAAATTATAAGAAAGCTATGGGCAGGGTTCGAGGAAGGGTCTGACCTCAAGAGTTTATTATTGCAGTCTTACGTTTCATTTTTGTCAGAGGTTATTTTCAAGGCTTGAACGACTCGAACCCGTGACCTCCAGGTCACATGACAACAACTTCATCATAACCTCCTGGTCACATGACAACAACTTTATCAATCACTAATAACAAATTATAAGAAAGCAAATATTGAATTTAAAACTTAATAAAAATTAGATGGGTTGGTCTATGACTCGATTTTTAGCTCATTTCAATTCAACTCGCTTCAGCTCAAATAACATTTAAACAGGGGACACTTCCCCCCATTTATTAACTGATATTCTCAAGTTTAGTCTAATCAGCTCATTTGATACTTCTGATTCTGCGATCCATCGCCTGAATGTTCAAATTAATCCGTCCATTTGATACTCCTAATTTCGTGACCCATCGTTTGAATTTCGTACAATCCTAGCATAATTAATTTTTAGGTACAATTAGTAAAACAAAAGTATGTACCACAGCTTTGGAGCCATATTGGAGAATCTTTTGATGATATTTTCCACTACCTGCAATTAATTAGCTACTATTTCCAGTTTCAGTCCAAATGAACTTATAGCTAACTTTTGCCAAAAATATAAACTCATTTGAGGAAATATGAAAATTTAACCCCTTGTAATTTTCACAAGCAATGAATATTTTCCTCATAAGGCTAAAGATAAATAGAGATGTAAATTATGAACTTTCCATTTGTATCATTTGCCAAAATTTAAACTTTTCCCCTTTTTTTTTATGACGAGGGGATTACACAGTCGCTATTCTTTGGGTGTGCACAAGTAACTTTCCGCTTCTTTGCAATAACTTGAAAATCACATAGGAGAGGCCACCTGCCTAGGCAAGTTCAGTGCGACGAGTTTGACCCAAAAGGTAAATCTCTCTCGCTTCTTTGTAATGACTTGGTAACTACACAGAAGAGGCAACCTGCACTAGGCAAGTCCGGTTGTGAGAGGGGAAAGGGAAAAAAGAGATTATGAGAGAAGAGGGGAAAGGGAAAAAAGAGAACACGCGAAATGAACAAGGCCTCAATCTCGGGGTTGAGATACTCGTGCTCAGGGGCGGATGTAGCAATGTTGGTACCGGTTCAATTGAACTCATAAAGCAAAGTTTTAAGTTTTTCTTTTTACTCATTCCATTCACTTTTACTTGTTATATTTAGACTTGACATACTCATTACGAAAATAATAGTTAATAGGACTATTTTATCATAGGCACCTTTATCATAATATCCTTAGTGATTAATGTTTGGTATTAGGTCGTGGAGAATCATTTGGGGAATAATTAATTAATACTAAGGAAAAACATGAAAACAAATGTAATTATTTTTTCTTGATATGTAAAAGTAACAAATAAAAATGAAAATGTATTTTTCGAAATAATGGTCATGTAAGTTACACGGACTTTCTAAAAAGAAAAATGTCGCGTGGAGCGTGTCACGAGATATATCACTCAAACATATTACATATAATTTGAAAAAAAAATGCCACGTGGAGTGTGTCACGAGATAAATCAATCCCAAAATGAATAGAGAGAATCTCATATGCATCACGAGAAAGGAGAGGAAAGGGGAAAAAGAGAACACGCGAAATGAACAAGCCCTCAACTTCGGGGTTGATATACTAGTGCTCGGTGTATTTTCTTCAAATTTCAATCAGTAAAATTAATCAACACTACTTTAATTTCGCTCTATTAACTTATTTAGCATAACAATATTTCAAAGTCATATATAAACTTTTCAAATTTTTGAGTAAGTTTTTACTATTCTAACTTTGTTGTATGGTTTTCATTGAAATTTTTTATTTTTTACATTCTAACTTCATAATGTCCGCGTGCATCCTACTTTCGAACCTTATTTAGGATTACACTGAGTATATAATTATTCAATTTATATATGAGGTTTCTCTATGAAGTTTAACTTTAGGCACCAAAACTTGTTAAGACGATCCGCATTAGAATTATCTTACAATAGATTCCAATGGGGTCAAACAATGAGAGAATTTTCCTTTGATTTCTTGGTTCATTTGGTTGACAATTGAGACACTGTCACCATTTAGGGGTATTTAGATTGACTTTTTTTAAGTAACTTATAAGTTAAATACTGAAAGTGATAAGTTGAGAACTCTAACTTTTGGCTTTTGGCTCTTTTTTATTGTATTTTTTCAACTTTAAAATAATGTGCTTAAAAATATTTTTTTTGTATTACTTAAACACCTTTAAAATTTTAAAAATGTTTAAAAATCAAAATTCAAAAAAAAAAAAAAAGTAAGCCCATCTAAACACCCAACCTGAGAAGTGGTCTCTAAAATTATCTATAATAACTAATATACATTGTATTTATTATTTTTCTTAATAAATAATGGAGCAATACTTATTTTTCCAAAATAAGGAAATTTTGGTTGACTCAAAAAGTAAGGATTTTCATGATTACAAGATCATACCATATCATGTTTCATAAACAAATGTCGTTATCTTAATAACCATATCATATAAAACCATTATCCAAACAAGCTGTTAAGGTGTTTCCCAATATTCTTCTCCTTTTCATATTATTGATTTATAAATATCTTTTTAACACATTTATTGGCTTTCTATTTTTGTGTATATGCAAAAATCACTAACACAATACACCATCTTTTCTTCAAAGAGAGCAAAAATATAACCATTTTTCATCCTTTTCTTCCTCTGCAGTTTTGAAGTCCAAAATTCATTATTTTTAAGCAGCAAAAGAATGACAGAGGAAAAGTATGGTGAAATACCACCTGGATTTGCAAATGAAATGGGGCAAGTTGTGGGGAGGATTTCGGGTTCCGGGTCAAGGAAAAGACCCGCACCACATTCATTTGACCCGACCCATGTTCAACATCAAGTTTCTTCACTCAAACAGAAATCATCAGGTGATCAACCTCTTGTAGTCCAACTTTTCTTTTTTTGTTCATTTAAAGATTTTATCTGATTTATAGTCTGTTTAACCGAACTTTTGAAAAGCGATAAGTGCTTATTTTTATAAAGTAATGTGTTCGACCAAGCTTTTTAAGACGAGTAGCAAGAAGTGTTTTTCATAAGCTAAAACAAAAGTAGTTTGTCCACTAAAACAATCTTGAAAAAAAAAATTTAGTGCTCATAAGTTTGGTTACAAATTCGAACCATATTCACATGAAACATTTAAATGGAGAGGGGTAGTGGGACAACAGGCCCATTATACCCGAGCTTTGAAGGTTGTGATTTCTTCGTCATTAAAAAAAGGTTTTGTGTGATGCCATTTCACGTGTCACGAGATATATGACTCAAAAATGAAAAGAGGGAGTCTGACATTATGGGAAAGGAGGGGAAAGGGAAAAAAGAGAACACGCTCTCAATTTCGAGGTTGATATACTCGTGCTCAGGCTCAGGGGCGGATGTACCAATGTTGGTACGGGTTCAATTGAACTCATAAAGCAAATTCTTAATGTTGTTGATTTTGAAGTAAAGTTTCAAAAGAAGTATTAAATCTTTTTATGTTGATTTTGAAGCATCATCAACGGCGATGCCAGAAATTCCATCGGGATCAAGCATAAATGCGCCTGTATTAATCATAGATGAAGAACCGAAAGACACAAAGATAAATTTGAATCCGCTGTCACTACTGAGTCCCCCACCAAATCCACCTCTTCAGATTAATGATTTTTCGTCTCCTCACATCAACGAAGAATCAAAGACCATAATATCTCATGTCAAATCTGTTTTGGTGTTCCAACTCACCTCTGGAAGCACAAAAAGCATCGAAGCAATGGTTAAGTGCGCGAATAACGCCTTCTCCAACTTGGATTTTCTTGAAGCAGATTATTCATCTTTCTACAGTGACGTCAGAGATTTCATAGCATATCACTATGATTTACTCACAGCTAAGAAACAGAGAAAAATGCATTCTTTTCCTGCAGAGCTGAAGATGAGATTTGAAAATGCGATTATTTGTGCAAATGACCTTAAAGACAAGATCGTTCAAACTCAAGGCCATATGGCGATGGTCATAAAAAAGAAGGAAGACTTAGAAAAACAGATAGCGGATGCAATGGAACTAGTTGGTAAGCTGAAAGAATGTGTGACTGTTCTTAAACAGGAGGAAGGGGCTCTGAAATGCGAGGAAAAAAAACGCGTAGCAGCCTATGTGATTGCAAATCGTGAGGTGCAAAAAATTAGTATTCAGGCCGAGGCAGCTAAAAAAGTACTTTGGGAAATTGATCAGCGCGAAAATGCAGCTCTCAATGGCATTGAATCCACCTTTCGTCGCCTGAAATCCATACAATCTTAATGTTAGCTTCAGATACAGTGTACAATCTGTAACTGTTTTAGCATGTTTTATGGTGTTTTTATTGAGCTTTTGTGAAGTCTAGTTAACGAAATACTTGTTATGGCGAAGTCATTTGTATGTATTTTAGCCTTTGTAAAAAGCGCAACAACCTTTGGAATGTTGATAGTACCATTCTCATTAGACACATAACACAAACCAAACAAACTAGAAGGGTCGTCCTTCCTAGTAGCATTGATTGAACGCGTCAACATCCATTCCAAATTCAAGTAAAAATCGTCAACATCATGCTAGAATCGATTATTATCTTCCCTTAATCAAACTACTCCTATCTCCAGCCAATAATGTATCCAAGTCAAGCAAATCTTTCCTCTTTACGATTTCAGACTGGAGTTTCTCCTACGCAACTTTCATCGATTGAAGCTCCTTCTTGTCATCATTGATCTGTTCCTTGAGCCTATTCTTCTCATCGTTGAGCGTTTTTGTCTTAACAATACAACTTACTGCATGACTACAGAGCAGTAGGATGGGCCAAGCCCTCAAACATTTGTTTATGGATACCTCCCAAAAGGCCTCATACTAATAGGTTGAGTTGAACCTATTTATTTAGGTTCATTTTCCTCTCTTCATCCGATGTGGGAGGAGTTTGCATCCCCCAACAGGCCTAACTGACATAAATATCAAAAAAAATTGGATGAAATCGAACTAATTTGGTTCCTCAATTTGGTTTTGATTCTTTTTTTTCTAAAACTTCGGTACTCAATTTATGGAGACAGCGCTCAAACAGGATTTTTAAAAATAGCTCATTTTACTAGTACAAAAATAGCTCGTTAATCAGGCTCATATAGAAAAATCAAAAGTCGAACTAAACCAAAGTGAAATATAAAAAAAAGGAATTGAATTTTCGAATCACTATTTGGTACTCGTTGTAAATTACTATCGTTTATCATGGTAAAGTACACAAGTTTTACTGTAGTTTTACTTAAAAGTGATTCAGATGTTGTCGATAAACTATAGTTGCACCCCTATGTCATCAATGGCAACACCATTAGTTCCATCTGAATCGAGCATAAATGCGCCTTTACTAATCATAGATGAAGAACAGAAAGACATAAAGATAAATCTAAATCCATTGTCATTATTGATTTCACCACTAAATCCGTATCTTTGAAATCCACACAATCTTTATCTGATTTTAACTTACTAGCCTCTTGGCGAGTGTATCTGCAACTGTTAGTGCACCTTACCTTTTGACTCAGACGCAAACTTTTCCTCCGTTATACCATCATGTTAGTGGGAAAAGGGAAGACGCAGCCACCTTTACCCTTTTGGTTGTAAAAAAAATAAAAAAGAAAACACCCTTTCAAAAATTTTCAAAAAAAAAATAATACTTTTGGCTCCAAACTTATTTAAATTCCTCCATCTCATTTTCTGTTTGTTATCTCGAATCACTAACTTTTCGTCAAAAAAGAACAACAACAACAACAGGTAGCAGTTTCAGGAGAAGGTCAGCTTCACTTTCTCTTTTTTCTGCTTTTATGAATTTTAGATTTTAGAAGAAAAAAAAAAGGTTGATGGATTATGATTAAATTATTTATAAATATTGAGTATTAAAAAAACACAAACATTGCCAAAACGATTTGTTTTTTCTTGAGGAGTGGGGGGGTTGTTTAAGTTTTTCTTTGTACTCATTGCGTTCACTTTTACATATCATTTAGACTTGACATCTTCATTAAGAAAATAATAGTTAATAGGATATTTTATCATAATATCCTTATTAATTAATGTTTGGTATTAGACTATGGAGAATCATTTGGGCAATAAATAATTAATACTAAGGAAAAACAAGAAAAGAATGTAATTGCTTTTTCTTGATAGGTAAAAGTAACAAATAACCATAAAAATATATTTTTGAAATAATGATCACGTAAGTTATACGGACTTCTAAAAAGAAACACGCCACACGGAACATGCCACGAGACATAACACTCAAACATGAAAAGAGAGAGTCTCACATTACATATAATTTAAAAAGAAAATGTCACGCGGAGCGTATCACGAGATATATCACTCGAAAATGAACAAAGAGAATCTTACATACTAGAGAGGAGGGGAAATATCACTCAAACATAAAAAAAGAAAGTCTCACATTAAGTATAACTTGAAAAGAAAAATGTCACGCGGAGCATGTCACGAGATATATCACTCCAAAATGAACAGAGAGAATCTCACATCACGAGAGAGGAGGGAAAAGGGAAAAAATAGAACACACCAAATGAACTAGCCCTCAATTTTGGGGTCAATATACTCATGCTCAAGGGCGGATGCACCAATGTTGGTACGGGTTCAATTGAACTCATAAAGTAAAGTTTTAATGTTGTTAATTTTAACGTGAAGTTTCAAAGAAGTATTAAATCTTTGATGTTGTTGATTTTGAAGCATCATCAATGGTAACGCCAACAATTTCAATGGGATCTAGCATGAATGTGCCTCTACTAATCATAGATGAAGAACAGAATGACATAAATATAAATCTGAATCTGTCATTACTGAGTCCATCACTAAATTTGCATCTTCGAAATTCGTACAATCTTAACTTTACTTTTAGATACAATGTACACTCTTTATCTGTTTTTAGCTTACTAGTCTCTCAGCACGTGTATCTGAAGCAAGGACTGATTCAGTGTTATGGTATAAGGTATTTTCAGCATTTAGCATAAATTAAATTATGTTGTTGATTCTGAAATAAAGGTTCAAAAAGTCTTAAATCTTTTGATGATGTTGATTTTGAAGCGTCATCAATGGCAACGCCACCAATAATTGGAATCGAGCATAAATGCGCCTCTACTAATTATAGATGAAGAACAGAAAGACACAAAGTTAAATTTGAATTTGTTGTCATTACTGAGTCCATCACCAAATTCACGTCTTCAGATTAATGGACAAGAAAAAATGAACAGAGAGAGTCTTATATTATAAGAGAGGAGGGGAAGGGGGGGGGGGAAGGAACACACCAAATGAACTAGCCCTCAATTTGGGGGTCGATATACTCGTGCTAGGGGCACGAATATGTTTGCTTAGCCATGTAATTTTTCCTTCTTTTATTAATAAAGGCTTTAACCTCTTTGACTTAACAAAAAATAATAATAATAAAAATAAAATTATATGATAAAGCGATTAAACAATTATTGAAGATTTTGATCTCAGATGGATTATTGTTCATCAAATAAAAAGATAATAACTTAGAATTCAAAAACAACTCCTACTTATATTTATATCAAAATATACAACTTTAATTTTCAAATGTAACTTGACTATTTTTTAAATTTAATACTTTTTATATCCAAACACTCTTCTAGATAAAGGTGTAATTTTTCTTTATTTGGTTATCAGAAAAAGTAGAAACCTTCAACCTTTTTTCAAAGAAAACTTTCAATAGTAAAATTTTGTTCTTTTATTTTACCAAAAAAAAAAAAGAAACAGAAAAAGAAAGCCTTCCTAATCAAAAACTAAATTGTTTAATTCTAATTTGAATACCTTATTTTTTGAGTCGAGAATTTATCAAAAATAATCTCGATCTTATAAAGTAATTAAGAAAGAAATTTTCCACACACCCTATCATTGCTTTAGTTTCTTACCAACAAAATAGATAAAGGTATCAAGAATAACTTGTTTGGTCAAATTTTAAAAAATATACTTATCTTAAAAAAGTGTTATTTTTGTTTAAAAATATATATTGAAAGAGTTTTGCCATAAGTTACTTCCTTTTAATTTCTAGAAAACAATTAATGCTAGTTCTCAAAAATTACTTTTTTTCCTCTAAAAAAGATTGATTAAGAAAAATGATATATCTTGTGTAATTTTATAAATAAAATTTGAAAAAATAATGTATATATAATTTTATTCCTACTTTGTATAGAAATAACTAATTTTTTTTTTTAATATGCTCTTAGTTCGGATAATCAAATATGAATATAAATAATATAGTGCAACAGGCATATCGAACACAATCGAGAAAAGAATAATAACAATAATAAATATTTAGTAAACACTATAGTTTCATAAATTAAGCAATTTTTAACTTCTCAAAAATTTAATCCCAAACTGTTGCTGAGTTCATAAGTCTTTAAAATAATTTTAATGAAACTTTATACTTCGTTCATTTCAATTTATTTGTACTATTTCTTTATTATTAAAAATTTAATACTTCTTTCATTCTAATTTATGTAGAACCTTTCAGAATTTCGAAATTCAAATCAATCTATCTTTGATGGTAAATTTTGCATATGTTATTTAGAATTATCAATTATTGTGACTTATAATTTTTTTTATATAATCTAAACATATATAAATTTTATCTCAAAAAATTCGTGCACAGATTATTAATCAAATTTAAACTGTTTCACTTTCAAAAAATAAACAGTACGACATAAATTGAGACAAAGTGAATTTTTTTTTTAAACTTTGTGAATATATATATATATATATATATATATATATATATATGTCATTTGGTGGAAATATGAGGGGCATGAAGTATAATTTTGAATTTCCTTTTCACAAAAATTTAATTTCCCTCCTTTGTTTGACTATATGTTTGTCCTTTTATTCAACCAAGTTTGACTCTATTTAAAAATGAGTATATGTCCCAAAAAGCAAAGGCCTCTCAATAAATTCATGACAGAGTTTAAGAGATTAAGAGAGAAAATGGCAAAAAGATTTTCTCCTTCTCTCTCATCACTAAGAAATTAAGATATACTAATAATAGTAATTTGACATAGACTTTTTTTTTGATCTCTAGGTGCACAACTCTCCACCAATCACTCCAAAATAATAGTAGTAATAATAAAAATTTTAAAAAATTCTCCTATTATAAAGGACAAAGATTAAAAACTATCCTAAACTAAGTGACTATGATCGATATTTATATTAGGTTTGGATTAAATTAAGATTTATATACTGTAATTCTTTGAGAAGGTCTTTCAGAAATAACTTCTTTATCCCTACGATATAGTGATAAGGTTTTGCACATATTTTATTATTAGTGATATAGTACAGTATATTTTTGTTGTTGCAGCATTGTAATTCTATTATTAGTGATAGTGCTTCTAATAGGACTTTTTTCATTTTCAAAAAGTCAAATTCGAAATTTGTAATTAAGAGTAGAAGAATCTTAATCAGTCCATTATAATCTATGTTAATAAATAATATTATCATTTTTAATAAAAAGATGAGAATGAAAAACTTTTTAGTATGAAATACTATTTCTCGGTGTACCTAAGTTGAGGTAGTGTTTGATAATAAGTTTTTTAATAATCTTGAAAAATTATATTTTGATAAAGTTTTTAAATTTTCAAGTATCAACAAGCGAAAGCTTATGAAATATCACAAAGAGATTAAAATCACAATTTACTAACAATTAAGGGATCAGAATTACAAAATATAATAATTATTACTTTTCAATTTTCATAATGTGACAAATTTAAGTCAGTGTTTGGCCTTAAATTCTTAAATAATTTTGGCTTATTTCGGTGAAGTCTCTCTAAATTTTGCCCCAAATTTTTTCAAGAATATTTAATTATTTAAAAAAATTATAATTTATATCCGTAAGTTTTAAAAATTATTAAAATATTCATAAATTTGTATTATTATTTTATAACGAATATGTTCCGTTCTAAAATAATTTTATAAAATAATTGATAACAATCAACAATAACAAAAATAACAACATGGGCAAGATCAATATATGAATCGTATGCTTAATCTTGTCACTGATTCTTTTGAAATTATAACTCATTTAAAGCAAATTATTGTTTTTTTCTCAATCTTGTTATTTAAATTATAATTCAAACTTTTTGGAAAGAGGTAAATAAATTAGTTGGAGTAAATAAATGATGCGTGTTTTCTATAAAATATAAAAGTTTGAGATAATTTTAAAATACTCAAAACTTTTCAAATACTATCCCAAGTTTTCAAATATTATTTTTTTTAGTACTTGAGAATTTCAAAATTCTTTAAATATATCTGTCAAATTTCGTAGCTAAACACCACTTGCCAAATTTTTTTCTAAAAAATTTTTGGGCCAAATAACACCTAAAAAGCTCCATCGATAAGAAGTGCTTCTCTCCATTCGATAATTTTTTACATAAGATAAATCTAGTATAATCGTATTTCAATATAAATATTAGGCGACAAATAAAAATTTTTTTTGAAAAAACCTAATAAGCCCTTTGGCACCAAACATGACTTGTTAAACCCTTTTGGCCTTTGCACCCTTAAATATAATAATTACATTTTATTCTACTTCTGTGAAAGAAAGTTGTCTTCTCCTTACTTTAATTCAAAAGCTGAAAATTTTCTACTACTATTTCATACTTGCTTTTGTCTTTTACCCTCCCTCTCCTCTCCTCTTTTCCCAAAAACTCAGTTCATCACCTCCTCCCTCTTTTTCAAATCTAGGGTTTTCATTCTTTTTCTTTTCACTTTTCCTGTTTGCACAGTGTTTTCTTACTTTTTTCCGCTCAAAATTATAGCATTATTTGAAGTATAGCTTAAATGTGTGATCTTTAGAAGTTCTGTTGGTTCAAAATTCAATCTTTATGTTGTTTCAAGATTTCATTTTAACTAGTTTTTGGCTTTTTCATGAACTTCCAGAAAAACCCATCTTAAACCCTTCAATCCTATCTTTTTTCATGGTTTAATTAGATTTCTGTTGTTGGGTTTTGTGTTTTTGTTTGTACTTTATGTTCCATTTTGAATTGGTTGATTAAACTTCAAAAAAGTTACCACCTTTTTTGTAATTAGAAGGATCAAGATTCAGTTTTTTTTTCTCTTCTGGGGTTTAAATTTTAGTGGGTAAATGCATGGATATAAGGGAAGGGATGGCACTATCTGGTTCTGCTGCTTACTATCTTAACAGAGGGATTAGTGGTTCTGGTTCTAGTGTAGGTAGTGGGTCTGGGACACCTACAGGGGCACCTACCCCATCTGGTTACAAGTCCCTTACAAATGCCAACATTTCAGCTCAATCCAATATGGGGGGTGGTAGTGGTAATGTGAACTCAGGATACCAAGTTGAGAACTCATCATCCAATTTTGGTCATGGGGTTAACATTAATATAGCCTCTAATGTTTCACCTGGTGGTGAACCAGTGAAAAAGAAGAGAGGTAGGCCTAGGAAATATGGTCCTGATGGGACCAACATGTCTTTAGCATTGTCCCCTTTGTCTAGTAACCCTCCAAGTGGGTCTATTACTCCCGGGCCCAAGCGTATCAGGGGCCGGCCTCCCGGTAGTGGGTGGAAGCAACAATTAGCTTCTGTTGGTGAGTTATGATGATTTGAACATGAGTGTGTTTATTGTATTTCATCAATGTGTATATTGATTTTGAGTGTTGTCTCCTACTTTCTTGCTTGATAGTTTTTTAAGTTGTTTGGCTAACTATAACTCAGTGTTTTTTCATTTCTTTGTTACACTTACTATTATGTTGATTCTACATAAATGAGGTGATATACATGGCATTCGCGTTACATTTTTAGCAGGTGACCGACATTCATATTAACTTGCTTCACTAGTTTTGAGTTCTTGGTTCTGTCTAAGTATACTAAGTAGTGTTGCCTGTCATCCAGAATCAGGCTAATAGTGTGAATCTTGTTAGCATTTAGAAGAGAGAAGATAATGATAGGCAAAATCAGAATTAGTTAGACAAACTTGCTTGAATGGGGCATGACAGAATGATTTGCTTGAATTGCTTGGATGTGTTAAGACTCGGCATTGTGTTGATGATTGCATATCACGTATAATGATATTGAACTTCTCCTTCCTGAGGTTAGGTCCCATCCTCTCCTGCTAAGGAGGATGGAGGTGTTGGGGTAGGTGGGGAAGTTCTCTTTGATATTTCGATTCATGTTGGTCAATTTATATCTCGAGTGGAGTTTTAATTCACAAGATATCATATTTATTTGGTTGTAGTTTCTAAATATAAAATTGCTTGCTGCAGGTGAATGGATGAGTAGTTCTGCTGGACTGGCTTTTACTCCTCATGTTATATACATTGGTGTAGGAGAGGTATTGCTTTCGCCACATTTTGCATGTATAATCTTCTTTTCTTATTTTTTTGGTTAGAAAATACTAAAAAGATTGTCTTTAGGATATGGCTGAAGTATCTTTATCATGTTTCCGTGTTTTGGACTTGGGTATATGAAGTGTCTTTCTCACAATAAATCTGGCATATGGATGAAAGGGAATCAAACTGTGATGTTGATATGTGATTTTTATTACCTGACAAACAAAATTGAAGTAAATGCTCTGTGTTTTTCTTTCCTACTCATTCTTATGGCGGGAACTTAGTCAAGGTGATTGGAACAAGCAAAGAAGCACTTTCGGTAACTGAAACAGAACAATGTTGACATTGTTTGGAAGGTTCTCGTTAGTCCAAAGGGAAGATCATATTTTAGATGTGGAAAAATGTGATTTGACTGATGTTCCATCTTAATTCATATGCTTATACATTCTATGTCATCAACTTTTATAACCTGTATTTATGTTGCTTGATGCGAAATTCACTTAGAAAAACACTCTCCTTAAACTTTGCAGGATGCTGCGGAAAAATTGTTGGCATTTGCACAGCAAAGGCCTAGAGCTTTATGTATCTTATCAGCTAGTGGTGCAGTTTCAGCTATAACATTACGCCCCCCTGCCACTTCTGGTGCCACTGTTACTTATGAGGTTAGACTTTGTTTGATATTTTGTTATTTACTTAGACTTGAAGAGCTGATAATTCCAGTAAGCAAGTTATTGAGAGATCTTATAAGAATCTTATACAAAGTATTGATCCTTAGATATCCTAATCAAGATTAGGAGGGATCATAGATACACTGCAGTTTTAAGAATTGTTAGTAGATAGTTCTCTCATAATATTTGGCTGATGTTGATTGGAACTGACAATTTGCAATTGATAGAGACATTTTCATAAGCTTGTCTTAAACAAAGTATTAAAAATTATGGTGATTGGGGTCCACTGTACAGCACCTTTCAACTGTTAAGAACGACATAGGTTCTGTAACATTTCAAAACATATTAAGGCGATGCTTATGAATTTTACATGTCTTTGGCGTATGATACTTTTCTCTTTGAACTGAATGAATGATAACATACCACATATGTAATATAATTCCTTATTTCAAAAAGCATATTTTGATTCTTTATTTATTTATTTGATTGTTTGTTTGTTATAACATTCAATACTTTAACAATATTGCTTACATGTGCAAATCAAAATTAACCTTTTATAACATGTTACCTCATTATGTAACCTACATGTTTCATGTTCAATTTCACTTCAAGGTTAAAGATCTGAGCTGTACTTGTTTACAGAGTCCAACAAGTATGTGAAGCTATTCTTTTTGCTCTATGTTTATATTAGAATGTCTGAAATTTTTTCCTTTTTAAATTCTTAGTTGGATTGTACTAAAAGTTCTCCTGTATCTAAAGAGCCAGAACTATTGGTGCATGAAAATCTTCTTTAAAAATGATAGTATAAAATCCATTATCCTTATCATTCTTTTAAGATTGCTTATTGTTCTTCCTTTCAATGGTTAACATTATACTTGAAGAAACAAGAAACCGATGTTCTTTAGATTGGGGAAAAGCATTGTTGTTTTCTCAATGGAGAACTTGAAAAGCATGGATATATATGAACATTTGATGCTGTAAATCTAACAAACATAGCAAGTTCTTCAACATATTAGTCAATATAATAATCATCTACCAAGGTCTCATAAAAAAGTTTCTGCATGTATCATGAGAACTACATGTTTCCTATTCTATTCAGGGCCGTTTTGAGATACTATGCCTGTCTGGTTCTTACTTGGTTGCTGAAACTGGTAGCTCACGCAATCGCACTGGTGGTATAAGTATCTCAGTTTGTAGTCCTGATGGCCATGTAATTGGAGGTGCTGTAGGGGGTAGGCTTATAGCAGCCAGCCCTGTTCAGGTATTTGCTTTATGCTTGTTTATTTCTGACCTGCAGATCAGATATTTGTCGACTGTTTTCTGTGTAACAAGCAAATGAATAATGTTTGCTGCAGGTAGTTGTATGCAGCTTTGTCTATGATCCAAAGGGAAAGAGCAAGCCAGAAAGTAGCACTCAAGGTGAGAAAGAGTCTGCTGAAAAGTCAGCTACACCAGTTGGTGCAACTCTGAATCAAGGTCCTGGTTCAGGTGTTTGGCCTCCAAGTTCCCGTCGAGAGGTAAGAAATTCCCAGACCGGGATTGACCTGACGTGTGGATGACACAATTTGCTGCAATGTATACATGAGGAGTTTGTATATATGTGCTGTTGTAAATGAAATGCGCCAGGGAATCAGCTCTCAACGATTTAACTGTCTGCCCTTTAGTAGATGATGAATGATGCTAACTTTGCGACAAAGTTCTCCTTTTAGGTACTGTTTAGTGGTAAGGTAGAGGATGATATGGTTGTTAGTAGTAAAATGCATTATTACTTCTTTAGAAGGTTGACTTTGATGGGCCAAATTTAATCAGGAAAAGTGTTGGAAGTGTTTTTGGTCTTTTTTCTGTTGCAACTTACATTATTTTTTATTTTTGGGAGAAATGAACAGGCCAAACATGAGTTTCCTTTTTGCCTCCATGTACTGAAGCTACATTATTTTCTTATTCCTTTAAAAAATCTTTCCATTTTGGCTAGCAATATGTTGATACCTCCCGAACTCTTTCCCCTATCGAAAAATGTTTTTTTTTTTTTGTGTGTGTTATGGTTGTTTTGCTTTAGGAAATCAGATTTTTGCAGATAATTCATACTGAGAGAGATCCATTTGATTTGCCTGCATATGCTTGCTTATTCTCTTTATAGAGAACTAAACTGTCCTAAAGATGACATGCAAGTGGATGACAAAGCAAGAAAGAACATTTGTTGTTGTGATTGCATAATGAAGAAGAAATCTGAGCCTTGCTATCAGTTCCTTTGGGACAGGGTGTTTATTGTACCAAGGAACCATTGATGATATCAACGTTTCTTTTGTCTTCTACAAAATGGATAGACGAAGAGTTGAATCTCAGTGGATTGTGCTAGCAATGCCATTTTGTCACTTA
>JAABOM020000103.1:24820055-24839575 GCA_011800125.2 Solanum clarkiae | reverse complement strand
GTACATCCGACCCTCCCCAACCCCGCAATGAGCGGGAGCCTTTTGAGGCACTGGGGTATGTTGTTGTTGTTGTTGTTATTAAAAATCTAATAACCTAATAACCCAATAACAATAAACCAATAATATTTTTATCAGTTCGGTTTATTGATCGATTCGATTTTTGCACACCCCTAATATTTATATATTGCAACAAGTTACCTTCCTAAACGAGCTACTTTTTTTTTCAATTCCAGTCGACTTAAATCTCTTCTAAACAGACGCCCTAAATTTTAGATATGAACTCCACTCGATATTTAAAACCTTTTGAATTTTGATATATTATTCATTAGAAATGATTCGCTTTTACAATAAAATTGATTACTATTTATTTTATATGATGCTCAAGAAGTTTAGCTAGAAGCTTCAAAGGCTCAAACTTGATAGGCCCAATTACTTAAATAATAATATACTCCCTCCGTTCTATTTTATGTGGCATCGTTTGGCTTGTCATGACATTTAAGAAAAGAAGGAAGACTTTGAAAATTTGTGGTTTAAAATCATCCATAGATATTTGTGTGGTTGAAAATCATTTCGTTATGAATAAAAGAGGAATTTAAAGGTAAATTGTTTCTAATTCTAGTAAGGTGACATTCTTTTTGAGACGGACTAAAAAAGAAAGAGTGCCACATAAAATGAGACAGAGTGAGTATTATATAACATTAATTATGAATTTCAGTATAAGTTTTACTCTTACACGAAATAGCTTTACTTTTTTAATCTAAAATAACAAAAAAAAAGAATTGTTAGTAAATTAAAATTATCCAAAATATAAGAAACAACTAAAATAAGACGAAAAAAATATCATTTTTATTGTCCAAAATGTACTTCATTTCCAACAATGGAGAGAGAGAGAGACACTTAGAAATTAGAATTGAATTAGAGTGTAGACTTGGTTTATAAATTTAAAAATCCAACGCAAATAGTTTGGTTTAATACTTGAAAAATTCAAATCAACTCGATTCATCTACACCGCTTCTTCTTAGGTAATGTTTGGACTCAAAGACGAAGCTAAATCGTTAAATATGAATTTAGATGAACCCTAGAGTTTTTGCTTTAACTTTGGTATATAACTCAAAAAACTCATTACATATGTGTGAATATTAGTTGTGAATCCAGTAACTAAGACGAGTTATGAGTACATGACTAGTTCAGAATCCATAAACTTCAAATTCTGTTTGGACTAGAAATGAACATATCTTTTAAAAAAAAAAACACAAATTGAGTGGGAAGTGGTGAACATGTAAAATGAAGTATAGTACAATTCCACTTTGAGAAATTTAAATTTTTTCCTCATTTCCTAATACACAAAGTATGATACATATTCGAACAACAACACAGCCAGTGGAATCCGACAAGTGGAGTCTGGGGAAGTATGATACATATAACAAGTCAATATTGTCATAGTTCCAATTTGTTTAATCTTTGAAACAAATTGTTTATGGTTATTGAGAATGCATCTTGAAATTTGTCTAGCTTAGATTTTGGATCAGCATATACTAATCCAGGTAACAACTCATATATTATGTAACTTCTCATGTTCTCTCTTTCTTTTGTTGGAATTTGCATAAGCCTCTCTACAACATTGACTTTCATTTTCCTCACATCTTCTTGATCTATGAAAACTGAGTACTTTGTATAATCTTGTGGTAAATGCCATGAATATTGATAGTATGCTGTAAAGGGATCAAACATCACTGGTATACAACCAGATATCAACGAATCGAAAACTGATTTTCTTGTTGGGCTGTCCCCAGGAGGCTGCAAACAGAATTCAGATTCCATGAAGAGTTCTATTATCGACTCGGGCTGATCACATTTGCCTAAACTGCAATTCAAGAATCTACATTCTTGATCTTTGGCTGATGTGCATTGGTTGATCAAGATTGACCTTATGTTTTCTGGTGCAGCAGGCCTTGCTGCACCAGCAAAGGACACGAGGCTTTTCCGTCTTGACATGATGATTCTGTCCTGCCACGCGATTATGTCATTGTCTGATTGTGGATGGAAATAAGTAGGATGTGGTATTCCTATGTCGTTAACTTGCCATGGTTGTCGTTCAATCAAGAGCTTAACCGGATTCTGCATTTCGTCTAGTTCCAAGAACCTACTCCCCCATATGGTGTTGCTATATCTTCTGAAGTCCCAAGAAATTTTACCTAAAACAAAGACATGATCATTACCTGATTTTTGAAACCAATGTTTGTGTGACTCTAACCATCTTACAAGTTCTACTCCCAATGAGTCCTTGACATCGTTGGATACATTCTTGAAATGCCATCTTAAGATATCAAGTCCACCGTAAAAAGGCACATAAAACAGCTTTGCTTCATCTGCATTGTGCACTCTGCAAGGATGATTGAGAACGCGTGAATGAAAGATCAGCTCTAGTGAATACTGATGTGTCTGGTACCACCCTTTGCCAAGATTCTGTATCGGTTGGCCTATTCCATCGTTGCTGAAGTACTTGCAGAGGTTGACCCAAGGATTAATATCTGCACATTGAGCTACTAAGTCTTTGTTGAACTTTGTTGGTAAATCATACACATAAATTCCCCTGCCATCACACGTTGTATTATCTTTGCTCGTTGCTGCCCATGAACGATGCACCTGCAATTGATCCTCAACGTCATTGTAAGCCATCACTAGTTCTTCATCACCACTTTTAACCATAGCATTTTTGTTTATGGACGTGACACGCGGAATTGGGATGTCAAGAGTGCTAGAAACATCAACAACATTTGACGTGAAACTATCATTGACACGCAGACTAGATTTTTGTAGTGAAACATCAACAACATTTGATACAGAATCAACTGAAGTGGAACTATCATCAACCAGTGCTAGTCGAGTGTCTTGAGGACTAGATTCTTTTGACGCCTGATCGACTAAAACAGAAGGAGAAGTACCATTGAGAGGAGAAAGATTTGGTTCAGTACCAGCAGAAATGCAGTAAAGATGGTTGAGTTTACGCGATGAGATGCAAACATGTACTACTTTACCAGAAATAATGGTAGTAGAAGAAGACCATAAGAAGATAAGGATCAATGCAAGAACTATCGATGGAGTCCTAAACAGAAGGTTAGCTAAAAAAGAAGAAAAAAAGGAACTTTCTTCTTTATGCACAACTCTTTTTTTCTTCTTTGAAACAGAAATTGCCATTTTAGTGTCTGCTAACAATAAAATTTTCTTGGGTGGGTATTATTTGTTGTGCCATAAATAAATTGGTTCTAACATGGTAGCACGTACTAAAATGGAAAAAAGATTGGAGGCACGTTTATATCTTTCATTGCGCCACAAGGAATTAACAAAGAAAAAGTCAATGTTACCAAATCCATGAAATCATTTATTGACAAAAAAAACTGATTGATAAAATAGGTGATGTGACACGTCTCAAGGGGTATGTATTGGCTAGTTTTACATTGACTGTCACAACTTTATATTATGGAGTATGGAGTTAAACATGTACAAGAAAAATGTTTAGGTTTGGAAATGACACAACCATCAGTGATGGCAAATGCAAAGGAATTGTAGTTATTGGGTAGAGCTAACCTTTACAACATGCTTTTTCTAATGAAATAACATAAAATATTATATGGCTACTTATAACAAGAAGCACCAGTGGTCTAGTGGTAGAATAGTACCCTGCCACGGTACAGACCCGGGTTCGATTCCCGGCTGGTGCATTTGGGGAGCAATGATATGACGTATTGCACTAACTGTGAACGATTGGGTCGTTTGCACACATTTGATATGATATAAGATGAAATGTTGTGCATTTGAGCTCTCTTTTTTCATTTTTCACTAGCTCGGAAGTTCTATATTTTTTCATTTTTCACTAGCTCGGAAGTTCTATATAGGTAGAATAGTCGAAGTATGTTTGCTGATTAAAGACTAACAAACCAATTGTCTCACAATTGGGTCGTCACACACATCTGATGAATTCAGATGTTAAAATTGTGCATCTGAGCTCTCTTTTTTAGCCCTTCTGGTTGACATATTTTCAAAAAACAAACCAAGAGTTTGGCATTTGAGTTATTGGCTCATCCAACCCGACAGCATGCAACATTTATGAGTAGCTAGTTGAGTTGTCAATTGAAGACAGGGTCGAGAATTACCATGCATGGTTTCCTATTTTCCATCAACACTGAAACACAAACACACAAAAACACACACATATTGTGAACCAAAGAAGCTATGTCAATTTCCCCTTTCACACATTTGTTTGTTTGTTCAATGATCATGATCACACACATAATTAGCAGCAGTTACTGCATAGAGTTGCATAACATTCTCATTCAATTAGCTCTTGGATACAAACATGACACTAGGGAGGTGAATAATTTAGGAGGAGAAAATAAAAACAACTGATGTAGGCTAAGGTAACATTGCTCCAGGTCCTGAGTTTCATCAATTTCTACCACTTATACAAACAGACGAATGAAATTTAATGATCCGTGGATCATGCCAGGTTGAAGCCACCTGATTGTGACCGTGACTCGTAGAAGAGTCTTACAGTTGAGTAGATGAGAGAAGGTTCAGCCATTGCGCCATTTCCATAATCTCCACAAGCTAGTCTCTTTGAAACTGGTGGTATGAGAGAGATTCCAAGCTCATCAATTACCATAAGGTGTCGTTCTGTGAATGGATTATTCCACATCAATGTATTCATGGCTGGCGCCACAAAAAGGGGTTTATTGTAATCCCATGCTCGGACGATGCAGGTTAACAAGTTATCACATAGCCCACCAGCAATCTGCAGTATAGAAGGCATATATCAGCTTATTTGCAAAGTAGGTCGCAATATAAGCTAATAACATAAAACAACTTATAAACCATAATACTAGAAATTCTTTCTTAACGTTAACCTTCCAGCACGGGCATGTTCAATTAGTATGTTTAACATCGTTGAAAGTCCATTTTATAAAGAATTCCGCCACTCATGCTACCAAAATCTTTCAGGAGAAGCCAATTTATCATATCTTCGATAAATTATCTTTTCACTCCCTACTTTAAGCTTCGAAAACTATGCAATACTACTGTAATCTACTAGGATAAGGGAATAAATTGTGTTTTTGAGGCAGAATGAGTGTTATCATGAAAGAAAATTTCAGGAATAAAACCATGGATTGATACATCACCTTCCCAAGTGTGTTTGCTGACAAAGGGGCAATAACCATAATGTCAGCCCACCTGCGGAGCTCAATGTGGAGCACATTATCACCAATCTTCCTCCAAGTGGACCATTCCTCCTCATCAGTATAAAGAATGACATCTTTCGGAAGTGATGCTTTGTCTATGAAATGAAGAGAAGATTTTGTTGCAACTGCTTTAACTTCTGCCCATTCAGAAAAACAACGACATAGATTGGCAAACTTAATAGCAGCCACACTTCCGCTTGCTGCAAGTAGAATACGAGGTCTCCTAGGTGCACCATTAATCTGAACTGGTTCCATCTCTGAAGTCATAGGCTCCATATCTACCAAACCTGTGAAACATAAAAACAGGATTCTTTATTGTACCAATAGAAAGATACAAGTAATTGTACAAAGCGTGCAACTAAGGGGAATGCCAACAGTAGATAACAAAGAGATCCCCCCCGGCAACTTGCTTCACAGTTCACATCATAACTTTGGACTTAGCTCACCCTAGGTGTGGTCAAATCCATGCTTATCTTAATTTCTCAAACCATTTTAACCCTCTGCTCATCTTTTTTTCTTCTTTCAGATAAGTCAAATCACTTGCATTAATAGCACTTAGATGGTTGGTAAGTGTCTACATTACAAGATGCTTGTGTGGTTCAACCACATTCATCAAACAAGTCATCTCAGCCATCTACACAACAGGGTCATCTCTCTTAGCACCCAAAGCATAAGTGAATAAAAATGATTGATATTTTACATTGTTAGCTTATCTTGTAATTCAAATTTATACCCAAAAAAGATAAGCCTGCAAGGTCTAATCACTCAAAAATGATGCCTCAGAAATCAATGTCCAACTCCCTAATTGATTTTTAAAAAAAACCAGGCCAGCGCATTAAGCTCCGTCTATCTGCGAGTCTGGCTCAGGAAGGGCAAACACAAAGGTTCTATTCTAGGCAGCCATATCATGCATTGTTGCAAGAGACTGTTTCTACAGTTCGAATCCATTACCATAACCAAGAAACTAAACAAAAGCACAATGAAAACAAAAAAATGAGCGACCTTTACAAAAAAGAAAACAAAACTGAATTATCTATTCACATTCTTTGCTTATGTTGGTGAATCATATTCCATAAAAAAGCAAAATTCAATCACCACCCAAAAAATTCGGAAAAATCACTCAATATTACTCAATTTCCTAATTCAAAGACTAACAAATCAAACAAAAACAAGCTTCTTTATAAACCAATTAGGCAAAATAGGCAAAATTGAACAATTTTTAGAAAAGAGGAAAAATAAAAAACCCAAATCTAATAAGCAAAAGTTCTAACCTTCACAGTGAAATCATAAACAGATTGAGGATTGCTGAATTGACTGGCCATGGTATGATCTGATCTTTAACTCCACAACTTAAAACCCTTAAGAGGTAACAAAAGAGGGAGATAAAGAGTTGGGAAAAACTGTTTGGATCGCCTTTGAGAAAGAAATAGGAAGATTAGACAGAGAATTGAAATGGGTTGAGCTTAGAATCAAAGAAAATCACATTAGGAAACTGAGAGAAGAGCACAAACTGTAGAACAAAGCAATTTATAGCTGAATTTTTTTGGAAGATGTATTAGTGCCATTTGGCCACAAATATATTTGGGAAAAAATTGGGAAACAGTGTTTGGTCATATAACTTGCTATTACTTAGCAAATATATTTGGACACCCAAGTTCCCAAGTTGTAGAAAGAACTAGCCATTTGGCCACAAATATATTTGGGAAAAACTTATAAAAACTTGGGAACTAGTGTTGGCCATACAACTCGTCATTACTTGGAAAACATCCCAAGTTCCCAAGTTCTAGAAAAAAAACTAAAAAAATTGGGCCAAACTCGAGTATTTAGAAATTTTTACTAATTTCTTTTTCCTGATGACAAGGGAAACCACAGTCGCCAACCCACTACCCTTTGGATGTGCATAAGGTAAAACCCCTGCTCCTATACAATAGCTTGCAAACCACACAAAAGAAGTAACCATATTTTATACAATTTTTATCCAAGCTTGCTCTCGGAAATCATTTCTAATTACAAGTAATTTTAATAGTTTTTCATACATAAATCAATGGTATTTTCCTTTGTTTTATTCCTCTTTTTACAAATTCATATTAATTGGATTTGGTATCATAACTTTCACAAAAAATGTTCATTATAAAATGATAATATAAACTTATGGGTACTTACAGTAATTTTTTAGAACTTATGGGTACAAATCATTTTTTTAAAAAAAGTTAAATATTTCTCCCAAAATCTATAGCCAAATGCATGGTGAAACTTCACCAAAATTAACTTGCCAAAATATTTGAGAATTTATAGCCAAACACTAGCTAGAATTTGGGCCAAATTCTAGTAATGAGCAGACTAAAGGATAGGACCCATCCATAATATGTACAGAGTTGAATCAAATAGTCATTCAGAAGGAGAAACATCAATATGAATTGATTCACATCCAATTGACCAACCCTGAATATTAGTGAAAACTGATAAGGCACATGGGAAAACCTCTTTGCATATGTACTCAAGAATTTGATTTTTCAAAGAAGTTGCTTGGTTCAATCAACAATAACCCAATTCCAACTTATATTGGTTTGACCACATTAATCATCTATATCCTTCTTTGTTGCTTCTTTAATTTATTTTATTTTTCACAAAAAGGTATTTTACATGATGGATCAACACTAAGCTAGTGCAGCAACAGCATGGCCACAAGTTCTGCAAATCCAAGTGATCATATCTAACATGGCATCTATATCAACTACAAAGATCCGGTTGCACCATAAATTGGCTAAGAATAAGCTCTAAACTTGAGAATAAGTATATGGTTCTCTTATTGTCTTCGAGAATACCATTATTCCTATTTATCCAAATTGTCCACCAACTAGCAGGTGGTATTATAATAAAAATATACCTAGTATAATCCCAAAAATGGGGTCTAGGAAGGTAGGTGTACACAGAGAGCTTGTTTCTGATATCCCCACAACTCAAAGTAATACATATCAAAAAAGTATAGTAAAATGTACGCAGATCTTACCACTACCTCGTAGAGATAGAGAAGTTGTTTCCGGAAAACCTATTCCTTGAGCTTCATAATAAAATTGACGGATAAGATTATAGGAGCTTACTAATAATATCACATAGAAGGAAAACTAGATGACGCTCGACTACCTACTAATCTTCTACCTAATCCTTGACCTTCATAACCTCTTATCCTAGATCATGTGTTCGATAAGTTGCATATGTAAGCATGTGATAGTGTTGTTTGTTTTTTTAATTTGTATGTTGCGGCGAAATACTTCAGTAGTTTTTCAGTTTATCTCTCTCTCTCTCTCTCTCACTCACTCACTCATTCACACACACGCCCCACAGGCCCACACATACAACAGTCACACACTCACTCATTTCTTTAGTTTTAATTTTAACTACATCAGAATTCAGTCTAAGCCCATATTGCCAGAACCTCTTACTTCTTTTTCTTAAATTTAGAAAGGAGGTTGTGAGTAGAGAGAACTCATAACTCACTCCCCGAAAATCAGAAAAAGAAAAAGAGTATCAACCAATCAATAATCAGCTGGATCTCAATATCAAACTAGTGGGATAGGCTATACAAATCCTCTATATCCATTGTGCTCTAGTTGAACCAGTCTCAGTTTGACATTAAAATAATTTGTCATTTAACAGAAACAAGTCGTTCTCCAAATCTCATATATATACCATACAAGTTTGAAACAAAATTACATTACTTTCTTTTTCTTGATAACCCTGATGTTCGAGCCAACAAATTCCACCGGATACCTGCTACCCCATCAACATATATATGGAAACCAAATCAACACTTAGCACAGTTTAATGAGATCTAACAGAGATACATATATAGGGAAAAAGTTATAGCTTAATTCTGATTAGCTTCAAATGGGTATTGGTTAACAATAACAATTTCCAAACAGATAACATTTCACTAAAAACGATTTATTGCCTAATCTTAGAAGAATAGTTATCACAATTGCATAATTGAACATGGAAATTACACGAGATTAGAAAAAAGCTCCAAAATTGAAAAGCTAAAAAAGTGAAGCACAAGAGAGTAATACAGAACAGAAAATTTACCTAATTGAGCAAGGCTTTAAGAAATTTACAACCGGAAGTTAAAACGCTGAGTGCTGAGCTCACCTGATTGAGATCTGTAACAGAGATAACTGTAGTAAAAACCAGGAATTGCAACAAAAAAGTGAAGAACAGTATATGGAGAAAGTAAAAAAAGTAAAATTACTAAAGGGAAAATGAAAGGTTTTCGATGAATTAAGCTTAATTCTTTTGAAACTCAACTAGTATTCTTTGTTTACTTTCTCCGGCACAGTCCGGCGAAGGCTTCAGAAATGCCGACGGTATCGGAGTCCGGCGCCGATCAATTATAGTCTTCCAAAGGGCGGGATAAACAAAAAAAGTGCTTTAATAGCTTTTCCTAAAAAGCCTTTCTGACCCGAAAACTTGGGCTCAACCAACAACCAATCTTTATTGGACTCAATTTTGGGATGAAATTGAAAGCTTTTATTTATTATCTAAATAATATATATCGTGATTAAAAAATATTTATCATGTATATTAATTAAATTATGTTTGAAAATAAATTATATAAGTATGATTATATGTGTGATAGCATCTACTATATCAGACATATCAATGAACTCAATTATTGCAATTGCTCAGGGTATATATGCATTAAAATATATTATACTTATTTTAAAAATAAATTAGATAATATAGATGTGTTACACTATACATAGATGTATTTTAAGTGTTTTAAAATGTATTAAATTTGTTTTGATTAAAAAAAAAAGTTGTACTGTAAAATCAAAAGTAAATGACATGTGTGATTTAGATATATTAAAATTGTTTAGCTATAATTGATAAGTTTTTTCCAAAATACTATTATTAAGTAAGTTTTTCTAGTAAATGAGTGGTTGAAAAAATCAAAATGTATCAACTGAAAATCTACAAATATGGAGTGAGAAGGATAAAATATATACCAATTATATTTTTATCTCGGGAAGGTAGAGATGTTATTTTTGAAGGATTCTTAACTCAAATACAATAAAGAAAATTAATTAAAGAACATTAATAATCACATAATAGTGTAATAGTTGAACCATAATAAATAAAGATGATGATCAAATCAAAGGCAAGATACTATAAGAATACGATTAAATCCTTATAAAGCTAGACAACACCCTATAATTACTTACCCTTTATTCTACTACATAACCTCCGGGAAACTAACCCCCATTTATTTGGAATCACACTATGTGTTATTTAATTATTTATTTTAAATATTTTTTGGATCTATTTTTACCTCGCCTTGTACTTGCTATATCCAACTTCTAACATCTTACTGAAATATCTGGGCATCTCGTCTTCACATGTCTAAATCATCTTAATTTGTTTCCATCATCTTATCCATCATAAGAGCTACTCTTACCAAAATAACAACCAAAGATGAAAATTGGGCGGTTTGCATCAAATTTGAGCTAATTATAATAAGTCGGACCTAATCTAACTCAAATTTGTTTGGGTCAAAAACAAGTTGAGTAATGGTTATATAGCGATCAAAACTCAACTTTTACTTATTTTATATATTCTTTTTCAATATTTTAGTACTTAATTAAATTATATTTTTCTTTATTCTGACTATATAAAATATATAAAATTTTTTAAAAAATATTCTAAAAATATTTTGACAAAATTTCTCATAAATCAATTCGGGTATTAGCAAAAAGTAAACATCAATCTAGGAAAATCCGTACAAAAATTTGTCAGAATTTTTGAATGGAAATGGGGCAGCCTAATTTGACCCGCACCCATTCTATTATGCCTCCCCAATCAGAAAATTGAAGCATTGGCAGATTATAGAGAATAGAGATGACGCTGAGATTATACGTAGATCGTTATTCTCATACTTGTCGTGAAGTCATCATCTTCTGCAAGTAAGTATTTCTTCTTCAACAATTTATATTTCCGAAGGAATTGATCAGATGGTAAGGATCCTCATTCCGACTCGAAGGTGAGGGAGCTCACAGAGAGGGGTAAAAATAAATAATAATCACATTAGAGTTTTAGTGGGTTTGGATTGACTTAGAATTGGCTTTAGGTGCATCAATGTCACTTTGGAGGCATTTAATCTTGTATAAAATTGAATAAATAGATATTTGTGTCCACATGGCATGCATAATACACGTATCCATTTAGCTTTGGATAGTTAAAGTATCTATTTATGCATCGATAATGTTAAAGGTCATAGTTGCCGGCTGAAGCCAGGTGAAGGGTCATATGTACTTATTATGCCTAAGTTAAAGCCAAAGGCACTCGACTGAAAGGAGAGGGAACAACCACAATGTAGTTTGAGAAACCATAGTTGAGAACTCCAACTTTTTATTTTTTTAAAATTTTTTCAGCTTCAAGAAAGTGTTTAATAGTACTTTTTGTATTACCCAAACATGTTCAAAAACAAAAAAAATACATAAAAGCCTTAAAGTCACTGAAAATAAGTCAATCCAAACACCTATTGGCATATTTTTAGAGCCTGTTTAGGTGTCAAAATAATTTTTAAGCACTTTCATAGTAGTTGGGTAAAATAAGCACTTGTTTTTAACTTAAAACAACAAAAATAGGCTAAAAGTCATAAAGTCTCTTAGCATTTCTAACTGATTACATTTAACTTATAAACCATAAGCTATAAGCCCATCCAAACATACTTTTAATATTTTGGGTATTTTTCCAGAAGTTTAATGGAATAGAGACTTTTTTTTTTCTGTTTCGTAAATGCTAACTATAAGTCATGTGTTCGAGTCATGGAAGCGGACATTAATGCTTGCATTAGGTACGCTCACTACATCACACTCTCGGATTTTGTGTGAATGTGGGATACGTTATGTACTGGACTGCTTTTTTATTTAGTTCTCTTAATTTTTCTCTAATTACAAAGCTAAAATGGACTTTATAATGGCTAATTATCCAAATGAAAAATGACTGAAAATTCCCCTAAACTATTGGGAACAAAACAAAAATGTCATCCACTTGGTTTTCGGTCCAAAAATGCACTTGAACTATTAGAAATTGAACTAATATGCCTGTCGTTAGCAAACTGATCTAATTATGCTCCTATCATGTTAACGGACTTTCAAGTTGGATGTATCCTCTTTTAACTTATTTCTTTATTGAGATAGACTCTTCCCTGGGAAAAAATAGTGTCCCACTTATTTCTTATATCTGAATCCCTGCATTATAGCTAGCATATATCACAACAAGCATTTATTATATTGAATCTATCGGATAGTCCCTATTTTGGGAATGTTCCAAGTATTCCTTGATCATTTCGTCCAAGAAGAGGAGTTACTCTAGTTCTATGAATTTTTCTAGAAATAACTTCTGCAATATCATATCTTCTAGCAGTTGCGCACAACTTAGCTATTTCATAATTACCTACTACCTTCTACTAGTACAAATATTGCTCTCATCCAAACACCTAGATATATGTAAATTCCCTTTTTTCTTCTTGTGATTTGAATCCGGTTATTTAATGAACTTTTATCTTACATTTAAGAGTAACAATTATGTCATTCATATATATTCTCTAACTTTCCATGGAGAAGAAAGCTTGAAACGAAAAAGGTACATACATCCCATGAAAGAGAAAACACAACACATAAGGAATAAGTTGGGTACCATTTCCTCCAAGGTGAAGTCCATCTTATTAAAGAAACAAATTATAAGGAGGGATACATTGGACCTGGAAGTCTGTCAACGTGATAGACATTATTGGACAGTCTGCTAATGGTGAAGACATTTTTGTTGAACTAATATTTCTGGGACATTTTTGGACCAAAAAACAAATGGAGGCCATTTCTTCTTTATTTCCAATAATTCGTTTTCCAAATAGTGAAGTGGTGAGAAAGCTTCCCCTTTATATTTGAATTCCAAACTTCTAACGGGGTTGTTAATGCTTAACTTTATTAATAAGTTGAATGGGAAGAAAGTTTTCTTGTTCTTCTGGATATCCTTGATTCTGTTTTCTAGTTTTGAAGCTCAAAGTGGCGATTTATTTGATATTTTCCAAAAGGTTAAATGGAATAGACTTTGAGGAGGTCTACATAGATCTCTCCAAAAGGCAGCAGTTGAGTCCTGAATTCAAAGGTTTGTCTTTTTATAAGCTCTATATTCCCCAGGAAAAAGGGAGTTGATTTATTATTTGTTTCCTAATTTCAAGATAATTTTGTGAATTCATCTTCAGAAATCAATCCTATGAAGCAAGTACCAGCTATACTGGATGGAAAATTCAAGCTTTCTGAAAGGTGAATTTCAGCTTGCACTGAGAAACTAATCTTCATAGCTAGTCATAAGTCATGTATCCTTCAGAAGTTCGTGTTTTGATGTGTTTGCCTATGCATATGTACTACAAAAAGCAAAATTAGAGAATTCTCATACCATTAAGTTTAGAATATTAATAAAGTTTATACGTAGTGTGTGCTAGCCCCACGTGGGCACACGTAACTACTGTCGTCAATGGCTTAAATATTTTTTTTCTGGTGATGTATGATTGTGCTTACTTTTGACCTTTTACTGAGTTTAAGATAAAATAATTTAGGACTTGGATAAAATTTAAAAGCCATCTAACCAATTTAATCTGATTGCAGTCATGCAATTATTAGATATCTGGCTTGTGCATTTCCAGGAATTGCAGATCATTGGTAAGTGCAGCAATTTCAGGTTTTTCATTATATACATGAATTTAATGTTTTTATATCATGGAAATGTGTACTCTAAAACCCTTGTGCTTGACATGAACATGGCAATGGGCATTACGAAAAGATACTTAATTCCAGAAAGAAGTATCTGTGGTTCCCACGAGCAGTATTGTGAACCGTTATGTAGTAGACTCTCTTTGGCTGTATACTTATTCTGGTTCTGGATATTTTTCTCTGCTGTTAACTCATTTTTTTGTACTGTTCTATTGAAGGTATCCAACTGACTTATACAAAAGAGCAAAGGTCGAATCTTTGCTGGACTGGCATCGGTCTAACTTCCCTCGTGGTCCAGGTGCTTATATTAGACTGATTATTTTAGTGTCCAATTGGAATATGAGAACTCTGACTTGGCCTCGAGATAATTTAATGGTGAATTTAGGATATTGGGAGAACATGGACAACAAAATTCTTGAGGTTAATTCAGCATCCGAATTAAATTTTATTCGACAATGAGATTAAGTGGGGAAGTTTGATGTATGATCACTTTGAAAGAAGAGCAAGCGGAATGTTATAATACTCTTTGCAAGTCTGCAAGTTTCGTACTGTCTTTATTATCTCTTTCTTGTAACTGAAAGTCTGAAACAATTGACTTTTGTCAAAATTCTATTTGTAAGTCTAGTCAATTATGATGGTGACATTTTTTTCCCCCTACAATGATGGTGACTAACAACACTATGATAGAAGTGGTTTTTCCGGATCATTCTGTGATTACTACTTGTTGATATGCCTCTCTTTTTAGCTATTCCCAGCACTTTTCTCAATAGCCGCTTCTGTTTTCAGGTTCATATGTCTTTAATTCTGTTCTAGCTCCTACTATGGGGTTGTCTTTGAATACAAAAGCAGCAGCAAGAACTGAGAAGATCCTTATAGCATCTCTTGCAACGATTGAGTCTGTTTGGCTCCAGAAAAAAGGACGGTTTTTGCTTGGGAGTGACCAACCTTCAATTGCAGATCTTAGCTTAGCGTGTGAGATTGAGTTACTTGAGGTAAAGAGATTTTTCCCTTCCTTTTCTTTTTCCTGCTATTGTTTTACAATCTCTTTATTCTTAGCATAAATTATCAAGAAGAGTCTGTTGATTAGGGCATTATTTGGAACAAGCTTGTCTCAATGCATGTCACTTTCCTCTGGGAAGTGTGGGAACGATGTACATATGCCAAACTAGAACCTACTTTTTTTTTTTTTCGAAATGTAGCCATTGACATCAACATGGTTTAAGGACGAATACCCTTAAAATGCCCTGTTTTCAAAACACTACGAGGTAATCATCCTGTATGTGTACCTTCACCCTAAGTTGATAGGGCTTGGTGCGTATCTGGAGGTTGAATCCTTCATGATCCAAATTTTATGATTCGGGGGTATGGATTTAGGTACAATTATAGGTATGGGAGAAGTTATTCATAAGGGGAGATTTCAATGGGCATATCGGGTCAGCTCCGAGTGGCTATGACAATGTGCATGGAGGTTTTGGTTTGGGGGACAAGAACAAAGGAGGGGTCTTAGTTTTTGTTTTCGCAAGAGCTTTTGGGTTGGTGGTATCCAATTCTAGTTTCCAGAAGAGAGAGGGAGCACTTGGTAACCTTCTGTAGTATGGTGGGTTTATCTAGAGTGAAAATCTTATGACTCAACATAAGCTCTTGACAATAGATTTGGAGATCAAAAGAAAAAGGAAGAAGAAATTGTGGCCGACTGACTATGGATCAAATGGGGTAGCTTGACCATAGCTGGTGCCCAGGAGATGGAGGAGGAAATGAGGGAGAAGTAGTGGGGATGTGAACAGTATGTGGGACGGGACTACTAGTTGCATCGGGGAAATGACTAGAGAATCAAGATAAAGGTAAGGTTTGCGTACATTCTACGCTCTATAGACCCCACTCGTGAGATTACACTAGGTATGTCATTGTTGTAAGGTATTCCATTTTTTTCAATTTTACTTTTGATTTTGGTTTTTTATCTATCCTAAATTTCTCCGTTGATTTTGGTCAACATACTCAAATTAGCTGACCGGATCCGATATGGATTCCGCACCAACATGCACATCGTATTGACACAGGTGCAGTACAAGAAGTGAAAGTCCAACCAACTTAGCTTTCAGTAAACCTGACTTTTTATGTACTAAAGTGCCTTATAGATGGTTCCGTATAGTCATTACTAGTTTAGCTGATGACGAACTGATGATTTCTCCGGGTGGTGGTTCTATCTCAGGATAGAAGTCCAACTGAATGCACTTGATTCTGAGGTCTTATAGAAAACCATTTTTCCTGCTGAATTTAGGTTCTGGATGAGAAGGATCGTGAGCGGATATTAGGGCCATTCAAGAGAGTTCTAAAGTGGCTTGATGATACGAAGAATGCCATGGCACCTCATTTCGAAGAAGTACACTCAACCCTCTACAAAATTAAAGAGAATTTGCAAAAGCAAAGAAATGCTGCAGGAAGTACTCAATCGGACAGAAAACCTGTCTTACACTCGAAGATGTGACAAAGCTGTTGAGAAACCAGAAGCTGCATTATGTTTGCAGCATCAGGGATAAATGTTTCTTCTACACTCTGCATCCAAAGCTGATCAGGAAGAGAATTTTGGTCCGAGCTTTCCTCAATATTTTTTCATCATTGCTTCTTCACTCTTGTATTTTACAAACTTGTTTCTGAAAACGCTCTTCTTGAGTCGAGCACAGACTCTGCATTATGCTCGCAGCATCCCGAGTTTCCTTTTTTCGATTTCTTTTAGATATATTTATAGTGATAAGATAAAGTGAAAATATGTAATCAGACAAGGCAAGAGTGTAGTCATCTTTCTGTATGTATTTGTTCCTTGCTGTCTACTTCAGGTTCGTATTTTCTAATGTATTACTCTTAACTCTGCCCTCTTCTTATTCTCTAGGCTGATTCATGTTGCTGGTGGAACCTGACATGTATCTCGTGGAATTAGTTGAGATGTGCATAAGTTGATCTAGGTCCCAAGATTATTAAAGAAAAACGAAAAACTTTATTAAATCTGAAATGTTAAATCATTTCCAATAAAAGAAAATGTCTATTAAGTGATCAAAGTATCAATCAATGTTAATAGAATATGAAATTTTTACAAACTTTCATTATTGATATCAAACAAAATAATTTTCTAGTATTGATTTCCTCGTATTATTTGGAACAGTAACATTTTTTTAAATAAAACTTCATATGCTATCAAACTTTGAGAAAAAGTTTATTTATACCATCTATTAAAAGTTTTGCTCATTTGTGATATTATCGTTTGAGAAAAAACTTATTTATTATTTTCTAACTCTGGTTTTACAAAATCACCCAAAAAACTTTTAATACTTTTTAATTGTAGTTTTGGATCAAATGTACTTTGAACTTCAAATTTCCAATCGCTTCAGTTCTTCACAAAATCACCTCAAATTTCAAGTCCTTTGAGTTAGATATCAAAATTCAATATTTTTTGAGCTCAAACTCAGTCCAACCGAGCAAGACATAGATGAGCTTTTTATTAAACGATATGACATAAAAGACATAAATGATTTTTTTCTCAAATGTAGATGACATACATGAGCGCCTGAGCTTTTCCCCATGTCTAATTGAAAAGTATAAAAGTTGTTTGAGTCCTTTTGCAAAAACATGACAACATAGATGAAACTTTTCTCAAACGATAATGATATAAATAATTCAAACTTTTAACAAATGTCATGAATAATTTTTTTTCAAAAGCGTTTTCTCATTTATAAAATATGAACCTTTATCATTACAATTCAATCTTCACAAAAATAATGAAATTTAAATTCATAAAATATAATTCCATTGAAAAAAATAAGTCCAATTTTTTAAATTAAAATTTAAAAGTGGACAAAACAAATTGACCACACCCGCCCTCCCCAGTTGACTGCAACAGTATACAATTCAAAATTAGAACGATTTCGAAAGAGATGACACTGAAATTATACGTAGATCGTATATCCCAATCATGTCGGGGAGTCATCATCTTCTGCAAGTAAGCAATTTTTTCCTGTTTTATTGGAATTAACCTTTGATCATATGTTCCAAAAATGTTTTGTTGAAAAATAAGTAGATTGTTACTGATTCTCTTTGTGTTATTGTTTTAAGAACATTTACACGTAATCTAGCAAAATATTAACGTGGGCAGTATGGGTAGGGAGTAGGATTGGGATCGGGGACATTGGGTTGAATGTTATTTATGGAACTTGTTTTTTCAATTTTTGTTAGAGAAGTTATTTTTCTAATTTTCAAGAGGAGCTTAATTTCTTAGAGATTTTTTTTTTAAATATAAGAAAATTGAAAAATATTTGTTTCCTCCTACCAAACACTCTCTTAGTTCCAACATTTTAGTAGAATTTGTCCAAAAGGTTAAATGGGATAAAAAGATTAGTTTTTTTTTTTTTTTTGGTTTCTTTGAATATTCATAATTCTGTTCTAATTTCAAAGCTCAAAATGGAGTTTTAATTAAAATGACTAATTTTCCAAATAGTTAAGTTGTGAGTAAAGTTCTTCTGGATATCCTTGATACTGTTTGTAGTTTTGAAGCTCAAATGGAGTTTTTAATGGTTATGATTATTTTGCCAAAAGGTTGAATGAGATAGACTTTGAGGAAGTTTTCATTAATCTCTCGAAAAGCCAGCAATTGTCTGCTGAATATCGAGGTTTGTTTTTTCGTTAACAAACTATACTTTTCACATGAAGAAAGGGGTTGATTTGTTGTTTGTTTCTTAATTTTCAAGATAATTTGAGTAGTTTCCTCTGAACTCATCTTCAGAGATTAACCCCATCCAGCAAATACCAGCTATAATGGATGGAAGATTTAAGCTTTCCGAAAGGTAACGTTTATCTTGGACTGAAACTTTAGTTTTTTCCTATATTGCAACTTTATCAATGTCTTTTTTCGCTGTATATGTTGCATACATCCTAAGATTAGTTAGAAAATACTCATACTGTTATATCTTGCAAATGTTGTCAAGGTCTTTTTCTACTGTATATCTCGCAATGTTCATAGTTTTACGTGTTCGCCTAAGGAATGATTAGAAAATTCTCACACTGTTGAGTTTAGAATGTTAGTAAAGCTTATCTGTATTGTGGTAGTCCTGCCTCTGCCTCTGCTTCTCACCGAGGAGATGACTTTAGATAGAAATGAGTGGAGGTCGCGTATTAGGGTAGAAGGCTAATAGGCTAGTAGGGACAAGTTGATGTTTGGCTTTGTGTTATAGTAAAAGTTAGTAGGATTATTCGTGTCTTTATATCTTGTGTTGTCATTACTCATCTTATATTTGTTACTTGTATCGTTTTTACAGACTATCATTTGCTTTTCATTTTAGTTGTTTGCCTTTTTTTCTTTTCTTTTTTCTTTTTTTCATATCTAGTATCTTCTGCTTATTTTTCCATCAATCTTGGATGGAGCCAAAGATTCACTATTTTTTGGCTTTGGAGGTATGATAGAATAAAGCAAAATGACTCTTTAAACTGTCTGCGCTTCTTTCAATTGTGAAGTAGCAGTTAGTCAATG
>JAABOM020000103.1:24809012-24819955 GCA_011800125.2 Solanum clarkiae | reverse complement strand
TTTTTAAACATAGGGGTCAGGCTGCGTACATCCGGCCCCCCCTTACCCCGCAATGGGCGGGAGCCTTTGAGGCATTGAGGTAATGTTGTTGTTGTTGTAGTAGTATCTTCTGCTTATGGGATTTAATATTTTTGAGACGAGGGTCTTCCAGAAACACTCTCTATTTCTATGAGGTAATGGTAAGGTCTGAATACATTTAGCCTCCCCAGACCTCACTTGTGGGATTCCACTAGGTATGTTATTGTTGTTGCATGTTCAAGTCATTTAGTGCACTCCTTCCTGGTGGTGAAGTGGTGGGGAGAGAGAAAGAGAAAGAAAAAGGATAGAGAAGACGTTGACAATGGTCGTGGGGAGAGACAAGAAAGAAGAAAAGGCGATTGACGGTAGAGGTAGTGGAGGAGAGAAAGCTGGAACGAACTATTACTTCGAATTTAGAAACTCAACTTTAAGGAGAAGGGTCAAAGTTTCTCTCCGTTTAAAAAAGTTAATCCTTAATTACGGGACATGTGGTATCACGGGGTGCTAAGCTTCTGTTGTTTGAGAACAAGAGCAAATTTAACTATTTTAATAACAGCGAGGGCATATTTGACCACAGCTATTAGGGGGAGGGCGAATTTGTTCCATTTCACATAGTTCAAACCCTTTTCTCCATAATTTTTTTGCGGTGAGATAGAGCAATTTATGAATTGGATAACATGTAAAATTTTAGTTAACCAACTTTTTGTGTTTACAGTCATGCAATTCTTAGATACCTGGCTTGGGCATTTCCAGGAATAGCAGATCATTGGTAAGTTCAGCAACTTCAGGTTTTTCAGTATATACCTGAATTGCATGTTCTTTTTATTCATGGAAATGACGATGAGTACTCTCTAAAGTTCTTGTGCTTGACATTGAGTACATGACAATAGGCATAGCGAATCGATTTTTTCTGCACTTACATCTCTTGTTTCTCACACCGTCCTATTAAAGGTATCCAGCCGACTTATATAAAAGAGCAAAGGTCGAATCTGTGTTGGATTGGCATCGTACTACCTTCCCTCGCGGTCCAGGTGCTTATATCAGAGATTGTGATTATTTTAGTTTCCAGCTGGAATGTGATATCTTGCTTGAGTTAATTTATTGGTAAATCTTTGGATTTTGGGGTAACTTGGACAACAAAAATGTTAAGGTTGAGTTAGCATTTGAGTTAAATTTTTATCGTAAAATGAGACGAGAAGAGCAACAGGCATGTTATAATTATCTTTATTAAGATTCTGGCTACTACCTAATCAAGACTCTTTGCAAGTCTGTGAGTTTCTTACTGTGTTTAGTCTTTAGCATCTGTTTCTTGTAATTGAAATAATTCGTCTTCGTAAAATCTCTAGTCGTAAGTCTAGTCGATTATGTTGGTGACATTTTTTCCAACAATGAAGGTTAACTAATGACACTATGATAAAAATGATTATTTCCACAGCATTGTATGATTACTAGTTGATATGCATCTCCTTGTAGCTATTTCCAACACTTCCCTCAAGAACCGCTTCTGTTTTCAGGTTCATATGTCTTTTATTCTGTTCTTGCTCCTAGTGTTGGGTTGCCTTTGAATACAAAAGCAGCAGCAAGAACTGAGAAGAACCTTATAGCATCTCTTGCAAAGATCGAGTCTGTTTGGCTCCAGGAAAAAGGACGTTTTTTGCTTGGAAGTAACCAACCGTCAATTGCAGATCTCAGCTTAGCATGCGAGCTTATGCAACTTGAGGTAATCATCCTGTATGTATAATTTCAGTCAGCCATTTATTTGCTTCTGTTTAGTCGTTCCTAGTATAGCTAACGACGAATGATGATTCTCTGTTGTGGTTCTATCTTCTTATAGAAGTCGTATCAATCGAATGCACTTGATTCTGAGGTCCTGTAGAAAACCTTTTTTTTTTTCCTGCTGAATTTAGGTTCTGGATGAGAAGGATCGTGAGCGGGTATTAGGCCCGTTCAAGAGAGTTCAGAAGTGGCTTGATGACACGAAGAATGCCATGGCACCTCATTTCAATGAAGTACACTCAATCCTCTACAAAGCTAAAGAGAAGTTGCAAAAGCAAAGAAATGCTGTAGGAAGTAAAGTTACTCAATCAGGCAGAAAATCTGTCCTGCATTCAAAGATGTGACAAAGCAGTTCGGAAATCAGACGCTGCACTATGCTCACAGCATCGCGGATGGTTGTTTCTTGTACACTGTCTAATTCATAGCTGATCAGGAAGAGATTTCTGGTCCGAACTTTCCTACTATGATTGCTTCTTCACTCTTGTATGTTTCAAACTTGTATTGAAAATGATTTTCTTGAGTCGAAGGTCTATGACCAACCACCTCTCCACCTCGCACAAGGTGGGGTAAAGATCTACGTGCATTCTACCCTCCTTAGACGTCACACTAGGTATGGTGTTGTTGTATTCATAAAATAAGTGCACAGTGTGCTAATCCTAGTGCACACAGTATGTAATCAGACAAACCTAAGTGTTCCTTAATCTTCGTTAAGGTACTTAAGTAGTGAAGTTACTTGTGTTATATCATTAATCACGAGCATTTCGGGGTGTGGTTATGCCCTGTTTATTCAAGTCTTGGTGACAGATTTACATGATACATGTATTGGTAGAAAGTAACAAGATCTCATGATATTGAGCTGAGTACAAAATCACGCGAACATGCAATTATCAAAACAAAAAAATCATTAGCACATTACTCGAGATACTCTAATTTAATAGTTTTAATTAAATAAAATTATATTATATATGTGTATATATATATATATATTTTAAATATATTTAACATATTATTATTGGTTACAGTCAATATTGGGGGCCAACCTTATCTGACCCGTTCAGATGGGCGGGCCCAACCTTAGCTAACTAAATTTAGCTGAATATTGGTAATTCCGTTCTCAAATCTGAAAAAAACTCAATTGCAGCTCAGTCGCCGGCGGTGAGTTCGTCGGAGTTATTTTCCGGAGAGGAAAAAATGACGCTGAAATTATACGTAGATCGTATGTCCCAACCTTCTCGTGCAGTCATCATTTTCTGCAAGTAAGCATTTTTTTTTCTCTAGATTTTTAAAAGCTCGTTTTGATGATTAATTTTCCAGAAAGTTGATTAATTTTTAATTCTATTGTAAGTTTGAATCTCAAAATTGATTTTAATTAGTGCTAGGTTTAGTGGTGGTATTTTTTCCCCCTAAAAGGTTAAATGGGAAAAGATAGTTTCAATTTTATTGTTTTTTGGTTTCTTTTGAGTACTGTTGATTGTGTGTGATGCTGATCAAAGCTCAAAAAAGTAGATTTTTTAATATTGACTTCCAAAAATTTAACTGGTGATAAGCTTTTCTTGTTTACTTAGAGATTATTAAAACAATAGCATCCCCAATGTAATCGTTAAAGAGTCGAGGAGATTACTCTTGATAAAAATTTCATATGTTCTATATACAACCCCCATCTCATGCTATGTGACACTTTTGACTTGACACAGTGTTTAAGAAACAAGTAAGAGTTTTAAAACTTGAGGTAACAATACATAGATATTTAAGGGTAAAGCAAATTTTAAAGTTAAAATGTTTTTAATTATATATAGTAAGTGACATTCTTTTTGGGACGAACTAAAAAGAAAACGGTGTCACATAAAATGGGATAGAGAGTTAGTTTTTCATATGTAGGTTAGAGGGAATTTGTTAATGATTAATTAAATCAACAAGTGTCAAACTAGGCTGATCGATGCCTGTAAAAAGTAAATAATCAGGGAAGATGAAATACAGAACAGAAGCAAAGAGGAAATCACATAGTTGGGGATGAAAACTGATTTCATTCTTTATTGATTGTGTGTGTATTTACAGCTAAGGAACAGCTAACATAACTGCTAAGCTAACTTATAGTGCTGACTCAGCATTGTAAATAGACACATTTCGTTTCTTTATTATCTATTATTGTTTTTTCTGGACATTATGTTTCTAGTTTTGTAGCTCAAAATGGAGTTTTTAATGATTTATTTTCCAAAAGGTTAAATGGAATAGACTTTGAGGAGGTACGAATAGCTCTCTCCAAGCGTCAGCAGTTATCTCCTGAATTTAAAGGTTGTAAATCCACTTTCCGGTAGAAAATGGTTTTAATATATTATTTGCTTCTTAGTTTGAAGATAATTCAAAAGTTTTTTCTGATTTTTTCGTCAGAAATTAACCCTATGAAGAAAGTACCAGCTATGATGGATGGAAGATTTAAGCTTTCTGAAAGGTAATGTTCAGCTTGAACTGAAGATTTAGCATTTTCCAGTATGACAACTTTGTCAATACCTGTTGTTTGTTGTATATGTTGCATAAATCCTAAAGCTAATTATTTAGTTTTTCATTCTCGTAGTTCATGTTTTTGAAGAGTTCACCTAATCACCTGTGCATATATACTACAAGAACGAAATTGGAAAATACTCATTCTCTTAAGTTTAGAACGCGTTTGTAAAGATTTGTATATAGTGTGCTATGTGCATTACGCGGGCACAAGGAACTACTGTGGAGACAGAACAATTTTATCTTTTCCTGAGTTTCATGTAAAGTATTTTATAACTTGGATAATGTTTAAAGTTAGCTAACTGATTATATATGCTTGCAGTCATGCAATTCTTAGATATCTGGCTTGTGCATTTCCAGGAATCGCAGATCATTGGTAAGTGCATCAACTTATTTTCAGTATATATCTTACTCAAATGCTTTTTATCATGGAAATGAGTACTCTTTGAAGCTCTTGTTCTTGACATGGAATACAATCCCCGCCAGATCGGGAATTTACACTTGATCGTTTCAATTTTTATATTCTCACTGCTTGAGGCATCACGTATTTATCCAAGTTCCATGTCAAAATGTTGGGTTTAGCAGCCCATATTGCATCTGACTCTGAACATTATGAATGGAACTATTCTGCAGTTGGCATCTGTGTGAATTTAATCCCACATGTACTGTTATTTGATTGCTAATTGCTTGTTGTGTTTCTAACTTGTAGTTAAAGTAGAAGAGTTTTGATAAGAAACACCGTCTCGTTTTGCTATGAAACCCGTCATCTATACCAAAACTATAATAACATGACACATGTCTTCTGCATACTCTACACCTAACTATGGTTAGTTAATGTGCATTTTCATCTCATTTATTACTCAACCATGTTAAAGTACATTGTTTTGGTGTAAACACTGATGCGTGCAAGTTTTAACCCCCGCAGACCCAAGAGCACTCCAACAGAACAGAAGAAACAGTAACATATTACTCCCTGTAGCCCAATTTATGTGACATCCATTATTTTTTAGTTTGTACCAAAAGAATGACACTTTCTGTAAGTAGAAAACTAATAGGGTGTTTGGATAGACTTATTTTTAGGTGCTTTTGACTTTTAGACACTTTTTAATTTTTAGAGGTGTTTGGCAAAGACATAAAGTGCTTTCAAGCACCTTAGTTTAACCTTAAAAAGTACAAAAAAAAGAAAAGCCAAAAAGAAATTGTTTAAACCCTTATTAAAATAATTTATAGCCACACAAACATCCAAGATTTGTTTTAGACCACATATTTCAAAGGCTTTCCCATTAGGACAGAGGGAGTTACAAATTGGAAAATACCAGCTCAACAAATGAAGCATCATTACCAAATAATAAACAAACCCTGTCAAAATTTGAGAAGAGATGAAAGTGCACAAACAGATGTCGTTAATTGGAGTGTCTGTACTTTACCAACTTATCTGAAAAAGAAAAAACAAAGGTATGTCTATGGTGTCTATGAACACTGTAGCTCTTCACTCTTAATGACAGACTAATGTACACTCTCTTAGGCTGTATAAATTCTTATTCTTGTTAGTTTCTACTTTTATCTCTTATTTCTTATACTGTCCCATTGAAGGTACCCAGCTGACTTATACAAAAGAGCAAAGGTAGAATCAGTGTTGGATTGGCATCATTCTAACTTGCGTCGCGGTGCAGGTGCTTATATCAGATACTCAGATTATTTCAGTTTCCAGTTGAATTTTGATTACTTTACCTTGACCTTACTTGAGTTAATTTAGTGTGAATGCTGGGATTTTCGAGAATTGGGCAAAAAGATGCTTAAGGTTAAGGCAATGTCCAAACTAAAATTTTACCCCAAAATGAGATTAATTGGGGAAATTTGTTTGTATGGTTCGTTTTAGAAAAGACGACTGGTAAGATTCTTGCTATTAACGTAATGCAAGACAGCTTATGCAAGCCCGCATGTTTCTTAGTCATCTTTAGTAGTTGATTCCTACAATTGCAACAACTGACCTTTCTAAAACCTCTAATTGTGAGTCTAGCCACTTAATGATGGTGGCTTTTTTTATTTAACAATGAGAGTGACTAAAACCACTATGATAAGTAGTTTTTTTAATAACCGTGGTGTCCTGGCCAGCTTGAGCGTACCTCGACTAATTCCACGGGATACTTATCACCTTCTACCAGCAACAAGTACCAGGTAACTCTTTCGACCAAGGGTAGAACAGATGGGAAGAAATTACTCGATGTTTATCTCTGCTAGGATATGAACCTGAGACCCCATGGTACTCAACCCATTTCATTGACTACTAGGTCACACACTTGGTACTATGATTAGTAGTCTTTTCTCAAACGTTCTCTGATTACTATTTGTTGACAACTTGATTTGCCACTCTTTTACCTATTTCCAACAGTTTTCTGAAGCAGAGCTTATGTTTTCAGCTGGATATGTCTTTAATACTATTCTTGCTCCTGCTTTTGGGTTGGTTTCGAATCCACAAGCAGCAGCAGAAGCTGAGAAAGTCCTTGTGGCATCTCTTGCAAAGATTGAGTCTGTCTGGCTCCAGAAAAAAGGACGATTTTTGCTTGGGAGTGGCCAACCTTCAATTGCAGATCTTAGCTTAGTGTGTGAGATTATGCAACTTGAGGTACAGAGACTGTCCCTTTTCCTTCTGTTGCTTTACATCTTTTGATCCAGAACATAAATTATCAAGAGGAAGCTTGGTGCTTTGACATTATTTGAGCGCTCTATAAGTAGATTATTTCAATAACCTATCATCTCAAAACAAGCTTGTCTAAATGCAATTCATTTGCCCCTGGAAGGAAATGGTGCGTACATGCGAAACCATGGCTTAATTGTTTTGCTGAAAGTTTAGTCATTGATATTCAGAACTGCTTTAACTGTTGCTCTTCCCTCCGTCATCCTATATGAAAACTTCAGTAAAATTAAATATTTATGCACATGGTGGTATGAGGGATGCCCTTTCAAATCTCTATTCTAAAAGCCTTGAGAAATAAAAAGATATTTTATTCTCTTCTCTAGATTGTTTTAAAGGTTCATAAAACTGGTTGTGACTACCAATTGTTCCCTCTGCCCTCATCGTTGCTTGGTTATCTGTTTGTTCTCTCTGCTTCCTCTATGAGTAGTTTCAGTCAGCCAGTCATTTTTGTTTGGAAAGGTTAAATCCTTTTATACAATGAAGTCCTGTAGAGATGCTTCAGGATGGCCTTTACTAGGATAGTCTGATGACAATATGATGATTTCTCTCAGTTTTGGTTCTTAGGATAGAAATCTATCCACTCGATTTGACTTAGAGAGATGTACTTGTTTCTGAGGTCTTGTAAAAACTTCTTTTCTGATAAATTTAGGTTTTGGATGAGAAGGATCGTGAGCGGATAATAGGCCCATTCAAGAGAGTTTTGAAGTGGATTGATGACACAAAGAATGCCATGGAACCTCATTTCCAAGAGGTACATATGATCCTCTTCAAAGCTAAAGAGTCGTTCCATAAGCAAAGATTTGCTGTAGGAAGCAGCATTCCTCAATCGAGCAGAAAACATGACTTGCATTCAAAGATGTGAGAAAGCAACTAGGATCCAGGTGCTGCATTGTGCTCGTAGTGTCACCGTGCACCATGGCAGATTACTGGATTAACAGTGTGTATGTGAAAGCTGATACAGCGCGGAGAATTCTGATCCAAGCTTTCCTTATCCATTATCTTATACATATATGTACTTATAAAATAAGTGTTCAATTGATAAACCTAGTCCATAAAATATGTAACCAGAGAAGTCGAGAATCCCTTATACATCTGTTGGTTCTGCACTGTATCGGATATATAAGTTTTGAATATTATCTATGAATGTCACTTGCAAGGTGAACTATTTCTAGCATCTCTACGGTGCGTTTCCTTATTTCCTATGACTTCAGGTACTGTAATGTATTACTTGAAGAGCACCAATTAACACGAAAAACTTGGCTGAAAAGACAGCTTGGTTGACTATTTCTGTTTCCTCTGGCTGCTAAGATGGTTTAGTTTGTTAAATTATCTCTTGCATGTACATGGATTCAACAACAATCCACAAGGTTTCCCTATTCAAGAATTTATGAATCTATGCTTATTTCAACTCCCTGAAGCATTTCATTGATTCCTACGCGTTTCCTCATCTCTGTCTCCTATGGTGCCCGACAAAAGCCTGTCCTCGTTTCAACGCCACCCTTCACTTATAAGACTGTGAGAAGGATCATAACATGAGATTGAGTCCAGAACATAGCGAGAAGAGACCTGACTCTTGTCAGTAATATTGGTTACTACTTTACAGAATCCAATGTATGAGTTTGGGCCTTCTTCTAAGAAGCGCCTAACCAGTTGTCTTAAGGTTTTCTTTTATTTGCTTGGAAGTGTTACAAAATAAAGTGTACTTATTTGCTTCAAGTGAACGTTTAATTCTTATGTCTCCCTGTCTGTTTTCATGTTGATTTGATTCACATAGTACATGAAGAGCATGATTTAAGAGTAAGTGATTCACTGGCTGTATCTTTTGTTCCAGTGGACAAAAATTTAGACAGTTAACTTAGCTACTAAGTTAGCAGCCAAAACTTACTCAACAATGATTCCTTGTAAATCATGAGAATTCAGCTTCTTAGGTTTCTTGTAGTTTTTCAGCAGAAGAGAGCTGCAAACAACACTCACTGAAGAAGCAGCCATTGCAGCCCCGGCTATCCATGGTGGTAAGCGAAAATGAGTAGATGGAAACAGAACGCCAGCAGCAATTGGGATGCCGAGGAGATTATATCCCAAAGCCCAGAAGTAGTTGAGATGGATTCTCCGGAAGGTTTTCTTAGAAAGATCGATTGCAGTTATTACATCTTTCAGGTTGCTCTTCATAAGAACAATGTCAGCTGCCTCGATTGCTATATCTGTGCCTGCACCAATTGCTAGTCCTACATCAGCAGCCACAAGTGCCGGTGAGTCATTAACTCCATCTCCTACCATTGCCACAACTTTGCCTAAATCCTGTGGACTACCGTTGAATCATATGAAGAAATGCCGGGGCAAAATTCTAATATTGAAACCATAATTTTTTTCAGGATTTATCATGTCAAATCATTAAGGGGTCGTTCGGTTAGCAAACAAGTTATACTGACAGTTTTTGTAAGTGTGTGTCTGTGCACGAAGTCTAACAGAAGATGGATGTTTGAATGATGGAAGCTGAGTAATTGAATAAGGTCCTACCTGTAGTTCCTTCACTTTTTCAGCTTTCTGTTCAGGTTTGACTTCTGCAAAAACATTTTTCCTCTCAATTCCAACTTGCTTGGCTATGGCATTTGCCGTTCCCCAGTTGTCACCTGTTACTATCATGCTCTCGACGTTCATTGATTTGAGAATGGAGATGACTTCTGGAGCCTCTGGCTTCAACGGATCAGAAATGGAAAGAACACCAATCAGCTCTTTATCGATGGATACAAGTATGCCAGTTTGAGCCTGTCCTCCTGTTTCTGCTAACGCGTCTTCAGCTTCAACTGGAATGACAATGCCCGCCTCCATCATCAAGCTTTTATTTCCCAAAATTACTTCTTTGTTGCAGATGATAGCTTTCACACCGTGGCCAGTTATGGATTCAAAGTCTGAGGCTTCAGGCCAGGCAAGGTTCTCCTCACTTCCTCTTAATTTTTTAGCGTACTCAACAATTGCCTTGGCTAAGGGGTGATCACTATTTACCTGCCAATTTAAAATGCAGTACACGACACTTAAAAATTGATGTCATCTTGGTAACTAATTGGCAACGATTTCGATTTCTTGGCACTGAAACCTTATCAACTAATCCTATATGTCAAATTGAACCAAAAGCTATCTATTGCTACTTCGTTGTCTCTTTTCTTATAATCTTGTCGGATACTTACCTTTTGCCACGGGTCTCAAGGAAACAACTTTTTCACCTTACAAAGATAAAGGTGAGTCTGCGTACATCTTACCCTCCCTAGACCCTCTAAAATTACACTAGGTATATTGTTGTTTAGTGTTACTAAAAAGAGGCTAAGTTTTATTAAGGATATGAATTGATCTTTCCAATGAAGAATCATAAACAAAATTCGATCCTACCTCAGCAGCAGCAATGAGTTCATAGAATTCTTGAGGTACCATAGTCTTGAAAAGCCTAGTATCGACAACCATAGGCTTGCCAATCGTAAGAGTGCCAGTCTTGTCAAAAATTATACAGTTAACCTGTACAATGAAACAGTTCACCACAAGTTCATTAACAAAAACTTGGATTAATATAATAAAAAGAAGAGTGAGTTTGAACTCAGACCTCTTGTGCACTTTCTAACGCCTGACCACCTTTAATAAGTATACCGAGGGAAGCACCGACTCCAGTACCAACCATAACTGCCGTGGGAGTAGCTAGGCCGAGTGCACAGGGGCAAGCTACCACCATGACAGAAATGCCAAACTGCAGGGCAAGCTCAAAGCTATCCATGGAAGAAGGAATCCAAGTTCTTGGATAAGAATTAAAAGTTCCAGCTAAAAACCAAGAAACCCAAGTACAACATGAGAGAGCAATGACCTGAGAAATCGGAATTTATCACTAATTTTCAACCAGACTAATATATGATTGGTTAGTTACATATATATACATATTGAAAATAATGAACATGTAAGAGGGGGTGTT
>JAABOM020000103.1:24794629-24807964 GCA_011800125.2 Solanum clarkiae | reverse complement strand
CACCATGTCACCTGTCCTTTTAGTAACCGGACGTGATTCTCCTGTTATCATGCTTTCATCTATGTGGCTTTGTCCCCGAATGACAACACCATCACAAGCTACTTTTGAACCTGGAATGGTTTTAATCACATCATTCTTTTGTATCAATCGGCTATCAACTTCTTCCTCATTTACCACATTGCCTTTGTCATCTAGAGTTAGCAATGTTGCAGTCTTTGGGGCTAAATCCATTAGCTTGGCTATCGCCTCAGATGTCTTTCCTCTAGCCAAAACTTCTAGATATTTTCCTAGTAGAATGAATGAGATAAGCATCGAGCTAGTCTCGAAAAAGTCACTGGCTTTGAATGTTGGAGAAGTAGCAGCTCTTAGTACCGAATAGACTGAATAAAAATAAGCTGCATTCGTTCCCAACGCAATAAGAACATCCATATTCGCATAGCCATGGCTCAAGGCAATATAGGCACCAACATAGAATTTTCGACCAATGATGAATTGCACCGGTGTGGATAACACCCATCTCAGAACCTGTCCAACGGTTAGCATGTTGGCAACCTTAGTTTCCAAAACATTTTTCAGACCAGGAATATACATAAACACCATAGAAGTAAAAAACACAGGAACTGTAAATACTAAACTCCACACAAATGCTCTATGATATTGCCTGATATCTTGATGTCTATGTTCTTCTCTTTCTCTTCCCTGAGGAAATATAGATGCCTTGAAACATCCTGATCCAATCGATTCAATAGCCCGAATAAAGTCTCTAGGTCCTGTTACATCAGCTGTATAAGATACCGATAACTTGTTGAGCTGCAGATCAAAGTCTATTTCTTGAACTCCTTGTATTGCAAGTAGGGAATTCTTTATCAGTTTAGTACAATCTTCACTGTCAACTCCATCAACTTTGAGCAGTATTCGACTGCTATCTCCGCCTGTACTAATCAATATACCTTCAAATCCTGTACTTCCAATAGCTCCCAACAACTGATTGTAATCAACTATCTTTGGATCATAACAGATTTCAGCTTCTTGAGTTGCTAAAGCGACTCGTGCTTTTTGCACACCAGAGATTACCTGCAATGCAGATTCAAGAGTTGTGGAGCATGACGTACAAGTCATTCCATTTACTTGAATCCTGCATACTTGAGAGGACTTGTCAAGATTCATCTCTTCTTCAATCAACCTATTAGCCTGAAAATCAACTTATAGATGTATCATATCATATTAAAGATAGCCCGGTGCATAAAGTATTTCGCGTTCATGCAGGGCCAGGGAAGGACCGCAGTCCAACGAGGTGTGATATAGACAACTTATCCTAACACAAGCATCAATGACTGAAAACATGACTCGAAACATGACTCTACAGGTAACACAGAAACAACTTTACCATTGCTACAAGATTCTCCTTTCATGTTTTCGACTTCTTATTAAAGTTTCTGAATAAAAGGGGGAATTTAGAATAAGTAGTACACTTATAAACTTTAAATATACTTAGCAGGCAGGTCCATTAGTATTTGTCTAATTAAAGTGGCATTCGAGGATAATCTTTGTTAATGACAAAACCACATATCCACTATGAAAAAGAAAGTGATTTGTTTTTCTTTATGTATTTCAAACTGTATATGAGGAATTCAAAAGGCAGCACAAAACACTAAAAAGGAAAAAGTTTCTACAGAAAAAAGAAGATTGGAGAATATTTTCCCACTCGAGTTCACAGATTTGCCTGGTGCTTAACGACATAGCCCGCTAGTGATATTGTCCGCTTTAGGCCTAGGCCTGCATGACTTTAAAATGCGTTACTAATAGGTAAAGTCTTATTATTTATATGCTCAGCATCTCTCCTGTGTTTTGTCGATATGAGAATTTATATTCTCAATGAAGTTAAATGGGTAATGAATAAGTTTTGTATATTCAAACGAAACAAGATACATTAACTAAAAGTAAAATATTCCTATAAAATCAAGAAAAGAAAAATACTAAAGTGATGCAATAAGTTCATGAAATTCAGAATTACTAATAATACTAATATAGAAATTAAAACTGAAAAATCAAACCAAAAGACCTTAATATTCAACCAATATTTCAAAATTATTCTATGAATTTCAGAAAATTTTACTTGAGTTTGAACATTATCTCACTCCTTATATGACGTTTTGCTAGATATCACAAGTGAAATAGTCCTTTAATATTATCTCACTCACTCAATATGGAACATACTTGCATCAATACTTGAAAGAATATTTTATCGCGAGATAATTATACCAAGAAAGAAATAATCATTTTGATACAGACTTTAAACTTTATAAAAAAATGCAAAAAGCATTCACAACAACAACATACCTAGTGAAATCCCATAAGTGGAGTTTGAGGAGGGTAACGTATACGCAGACCTTATCACTACCTCATAGAAATAGAGAGGTTGTTTTCGAAGACCCTCAGTATCAAAAAATACAAGAAGCATACACAATAGAGTAAAATTCCAATAAAAAGAACTAGGAGAGAGATATTGTAAGCTTACATTAACAAGACTTGGGCAGAAAATAGTAGCTTGTTTTTTGTTATTTCAAAATAATAATTTTCTTGAATGTTGCCTTTTTTCTTCATATGTAGAATAAATTAAATTATTCTCATTTGGGGATAGCTTTTGAGTAATTCTTGCAACAACTCTCTCTTTTATGACTCTCTTTATATACTTTCAGTTGAGAAAAGTACATTAGTTTTCTTTTGATCATTTGGAGTGTTCTTCTTGTTGTAAAGTTGTTGCCAATTATATATTACTAGTGGCAAATACCGTGTATTGCACGGGCTCAGTATATATTATTTTTTTCTCAATTTATGTGATCCAGATTGAATTTGGACAGTGAATTATTTTAATAATTTTAATTTTTAATTATTTGAATTTATAATATTTTTAAGTAGTTTTTAAATAATAAATATTACTCTCTCCATCTGAATTTATGTGGTCCTAATAGAATTTTGAAAATTAATCAAACTTTTTATATGTCTTTTAAATATTTAAAATAATACATATTGTACTCCCTTTGTCCTAATTCATGTGGCCTTGATAGAATTTTGAGAATTAATCAAACTTTTTATATGTCTTTTAAATACTTAAAATGATCAATTATTGCAATTTACAATACTTTTTGTATCATTTTAAATGATATATATGTTACTCTCTTTGTCTCAATTTATGCGGCACTAATAGAATTTCGAAAATCAATTGAACTTTTAATATGTTTTAATTAATATTTTAAACTATTAATTATTGAGATTTAAAGTAGTTTTTTCATTATTCCCAAATATATGTTACTTGTTCTGTCCTATTTTATGTAGCACGATAAATTTTAAAACTCAATCATTTTTTTTACATGTTTTGTAAAATTATTTTTTGAAATTTATAATATTTTTTACGTTATTTACAAATAAATGTTACTTTCTCTGTCTCATTTTATGTGGCACCGATAAAATTTTAAAAGTCAATAAATCTTTTACATGTCTTTTAAATATTTGAAATTGTTAATTATCATAGTGCCTTTTATTTTGTTTTGCAATATTTAAATATATAAAAAGATAATACAAACAAATTAAAATAGAGAACCACAGAAAAAATACAAATATACCCTCAAATTGTTTAAGCATGCATGTTAACTTACTTCAAAAAATCATTAAAAAAACTACCAAATGTCCATGAATTTTTTAAGCAGATTTTGAAACTAAAACTTTGAAAAATAAGAGAAACAAATTAAAAATGGAAGAATCACTAAAAAATGACGAATATATCCTAAGGCTGTTCAAGAAGACACGACAATTGTTAGTTGCTTATTTAAGCAGGCATGTCTCACATGACATGCCTGCTTCAAGGCGCTTATATATAGTAGTAGTAACAGAGGTGATAAACAGGATTGAAGTCATTGAAAAATTTACAGTATATATAATATGTTGAATCTTTTTAATTTCTTTTTGCGTTTACTCCTTTATATTTTGAAGAGTTAATGATAAAAAAACAAAATATATACGTTCTCATAAGTTTTCTATCTGAACTATCACATAAAAACTTATGTGTTCAAAATTTTAGTACTTCTAAATTACTGAACTCTAAATTCTATATATATTAAATACATTTCTTTAAAAAAACATAATTTAAATTAAAACTATTGAATTTTGTAAAACCAATTTTGTAGCTCTAGCTCTAGCTCCACCTCTTATTAAATCTCTCACAACTCCCTAATCATAATTATTCATAGATGGAGTGTGGGTAAATTTTTATCATTAATTACAAGCTCTATAGGTAGCTCTACCCCATTTTATATTGCATGTGAATTAATTCATATAATATCAATAATTTAATATCTTTTGTCTAAAAACTCTCTTATCTTTCCCTAAATTTTGAATAATGTAATTATTTTTTCTACACCAATTTGAGTTTCATTTCATTTTTAAATTTAAATAAATTAGGTATGTAGCTAGGTGATTTCAAACTCATGCTATATTGAAAATCTCTAAACCAACCAAATACCCCAGTGCCTCAAAAGGCTCTCGCTCATTGCGGGGTGAGGGGGGGTCGGATGTACGCAGCCTAACCCCTATGTTTAAAAACATAGAGCGACTGTTTCCAATGACCCATTAGGAGCGTCGAAAGTTGCATTGACTAACTGCTACTTCACAAATGAAAGAAGCGCAGACAGTTTAAAGAGCCATTTTACTTTATTCCATCATACTCCAAAATCAAAAAATAGTCAATCTTTGGATCCGAATAGCTACAATAGCTTGTGGTTATTCTTGTTTGTTATTGGCAATTTCTTGCAAAAGGCAACAATCTCACACACACATATATATAATACTTTTTAATACTTAAAATTTGAAAAAGAAAAATAGTACTGTACTATATAATATTCTTAGTGTATCACTCACAGGTATAAAATTTCCATTTATTTTTGTCTACTTCTATTTGTATAATCAGGGGTCGAACCAGCTTATGGCTAGGAATTTATCCGAACATCCTTCGATAAGAAATTATATTATTTATATATGATAAAAATTATTTCTTATACATATCAAATAAACGTTAAACCTCTTTCGACTAGCTCGTATGTATACCTCTTCGGTTCTCATATTTTAAATTACTAGTAAAAATCTTGACTTCATCACTAGTTATAATATGTCTTTTATATGGGTAATGCAATGATGATTTTAAGCTAATCAACAAAAGGTAAGTTGAAGTGACGGAGCCACATGGGTATTAGGGGGTTTGAGGCGAAAAATTATACTATATGGTAAAAGTAACTTTTTTTATGTGTATGTAATAGAGTTGAACCCCCTTCGATTAGTTCGTATATCTACTTCTTAAAATTTTGAAGCCTCTTTACAAAAAATCCTGACTCCACCACTGACCACATCCGACCCCACCAACTTATTCCACAAAAAAGTAAATAGTATAATGTAAAATAAAGTTACGTAATCATGCAGCAACAAGAAAGTTTGTGGGATTAGCACTATTGGTTCAAAAGCAACCACATATTGGTATACATACAATATTTACTTTTATTATTTTGCAATGTACATTAAGCTCCAGCTATGCGTTGGGTTTTCATGGCTTGAATTCGTGACCTGGAGGTTGCATCATGACTTCCCCCTTCAACATATTTACAGAAATTATGACTCAACAGTTATTCCTCCAATCTCGAGATTATCAAGCTTTTTAGGCCTCTTGTAATTCTTCAGCAAAAGAGAGCTGCATACAACACTTACTGAAGAAGCAGCCATTGCTGCCCCTGCTACCCATGGTGGCAACCGATATCCAGTTGACGGAAAAAGAGCTCCGGCAGCAATTGGAATGCCAAGAAGGTTATAGCCAAATGCCCAAAAGTAGTTCAGGCGAATTCGACCAAAAGTTTTCCTGGAAAGATCAATAGCAGTTATGACATCTTCAAGATTGCTTTTCATTAGGACAATATCAGCTGCCTCAATAGCTATGTCTGTCCCTGCTCCTATCGCCATTCCAACGTCTGCTGCTACAAGCGCTGGCGAGTCGTTAATTCCATCTCCCACCATTGCAACAGCTTTTCCCAAACTCTGTTGATCAATTAAGATGACTTAAGCACCAGCATGACAAAATTAATACTACTCCGTTCGTTTTATTTTATATGGTGGTACTTGATCAGCCGCAGAGTTTAAGAAGAATTTCGATACATAGCAAAAGTATCCCTAGAACTTGTAGTCTTAAACATGACATGAAATTGGCTATAAGAGCATGTCAACAACAACAACAACATACCCAGTGGAATTCCACGAGTGGGGTCTGGGGAGGATAAAATGTACGCAGACCTTACCACTACCTCATAGGGAGTTTCCGAGGCTATAAGAGCATTCACTAATGGTAAAACATAAAGATCAAAATTAAGGAGTTTGGAATATAGAGAGGAGTGACGCTTTTAGAACAATTTTTTTTAAGACAGAATACATAAATATACACTCAAACTTGACCTCACCTAGTAAGCAAACACTCTGACTTTGAGAGTGCACATATAGACATCTCAATTGGTAACTACACACTCCAACTCGTCCTCACTGTGTCTCGTGGACAATAGACGCTGACATGGCACATAATTTTGGAGGTGTCTAGATGATCATTTTAAGTTGCAGTGCTCAAAAGACATAAAGGAGATGAGTTGAGGTATCTAGATGTGCACTTTCTAAGTTGAAGTGCTTGCTCGTCAGCGGAGGCCAAGTTTGAGTATCTATATATGTATTATGACATTTGTTAACTCAGGCAAACGTAGTCTAATTCTTCAAAATCGAAATGTGTTTATCTTTCAGCAGATTCATGGCATCAAAATTTTACCTGCAGTTCCTTCACTTTTTCAGCTTTGTCTTCAGGTTTTGCTTCGGCAATAACATCACTAATACCAACTTCCATGGCAATTGCATTAGCGGTTCCCCAATTGTCTCCTGTTACTAGCTTACTCTCGACTTTCATAGACTTAAGAAGAGAAATGACTTCACGAGCTCCAGGCTTCACTGGATCCGATATAGCAATAACTCCACTCAGTACGCCATCAATTGATACCAGAATTCCAGTTTGAGCCAATTCTTCTGCTTCTGCTAGTATTTCATCGGCATCAAGTGGAACGGAAGTGCCTTGATCTAACATCAAACTCTTGTTTCCAACTATTAACTTCTTGTTATGGACAAAAGCTTTCACGCCATGTCCAGTTATAGACTCAAAGTCCTGGACCTCAGGCCACCGAGGGTTCTCCTCGTCCTCTCTGAACTTTTTAGCATATTCAACGATGGCCTTGGCCAAGGGGTGCTCACTATTTAGCTGATATTCAAGTATAAGATATCAGTTTCACGTATTGGCATGAAAAAACGTTAGCAAAGAATACACCACACAACAGGGGCTGGTAATGTACCTCAGCTGCCGCAACCAATTCATAAAAATCTCGAAGTACCATAGACCTGAAAAGCTTTGTATTTACAACAACTGGTTTTCCCACTGTAAGGGTCCCCGTCTTATCGAACACAATACAGTCCACCTACAGAAAACATATGATGGTTTAAATTTTTATGATATGGCATTGCTGGAAGCACAATTGAGAATTTTCGGTGCATACCTTTTGTGCGCCTTCCAAAGCTTGCCCGCCTTTAATCAGGACACCTCGAGAAGCACCAACTCCTGTGCCAACCATGACAGCAGTTGGAGTAGCAAGACCAAGGGCACACGGGCAAGCAATGACCATAACAGATATACCGAATTGAAGGGCAAGCTGAAAGCTATCCATAGAAGATGGAATCCAGGATTTAGGATAGCCGTCGTACTTCCCAGCTAAAAACCAGGCCATCCAAGTGGATAAGGAGAAAATAATAACCTGAAATTGAAAAAAAGATCAGCAACTCTCTCAGAGTCATGAGGGCATAAATCTTAACAGGAAGCCGGTTTATACTCACTAGTGGCACGAAATATTTAGAAATACGATCAGCAAATTTTTGAACGGGAGCTTTAGCCATTTGTGCTGATTCAACAAGCCTAACAATTTGTGAAAGAGCACTCTCTGATCCTACCCGAGTAGCTCTAATGTGTAGAACACCGTTCTCATTCACAGTTCCTCCAATCACCACGTCGCCTTTCCTTTTGGCCATAGGTCGAGATTCTCCGGTTATCATACTCTCGTTGACGTGACTTTGACCCCAGATGACAAAACCATCACATGCTACTTTTGCACCAGGAAGGATTTTGATCGCATCATTCTTCTGTATCAGTCGGCTATCAATTTCTTCCTCTTTCACCACATTTCCATCATCATCGAACTGTAATAACGTTGCTGTCTCAGGGGTCAAGTTCATGAGTTTAGCAATGGCCTCAGATGTCTTTCCTTTGGCCAGGACTTCAAGATACTTCCCGAGTAGAATGAAGGAAATGAGCATTGAGCTGGTCTCAAAAAAATCAGTAGACTTGAAGGTTGGAGAAGTAGCAGCTCTTAACACGGAATAGACCGAGTAAAAGTAGGCTGCATTTGTTCCCAAAGCAATCAAAACATCCATATTTGCAGAACCATGACGCAGTGCTTTGTAAGAACCAGAGTAGAAACGTCGTCCAATAATGAATTGCACGGGAGTAGAAAGCACCCACCGCAAAATCTCTCCAATGCTAAGCATGTTCACGACATTAATATCCAATCCATCCTTCAGACCAGGAATATACATGAAGACCATGGAAGTCAAGAAAATAGGAATTGTAAAAACCAGGCTCCAGAGAAAGGATCGACGATAGGATTGATTTCCTCCTGTCTATGGGATTTTTTCCCGTTTCCTTCAGGAAATAACGTTGCCTTGAGCCGTCCAGAACCAGTTGACTCAATTACTTGAATAAAATTTCTAGGTCCTATTGTACCCGATTTATAAGAAACAGATAACTTCTTCAGCTCAGGATCAATTTCAACGTCTTCAACACCCGGGAGTGCTCTAAGAGAACTTTCTATAATGCTCACGGAATTGTCAGATTGTACTCCATCAACTTTCAGCAATATTTTGCTCCTATCTTCTCCGGCGCTAATTAATATGGCTTCAAATCCAGTATTTTCTATGGCTTCTAAAAGCTGATTGTAAGTTGATACCTGCGGATCATATTGGATTTCAGCCTCTTCAGTTGCTAATGCAACTTGTGCTTTCTGTACGCCTTGGATCAATTGCAAAGCAGATTCAACATTTGCGGAGCAAGAGGTGCAGGTCATTCCTTTTATACGTATCCGGCAGACTTGGGAAGTTTTCTCATTTGTCTCCTCTGCAATCAACGTAGCCTGAAATCCAACATCTTCTATTGTCTCACGGATTGTTTCCTCCTGCACATTTGAGCAAGTATTCTTAGCTTTCTCAGTAGCAGTTTATATTAAACAACTGTAACGCTAAGAAGTCTAGAATTTCTATGTCTAAGCACAATCTTCTAGACCAACATCATTAATTTTGAATGTGAATCAACATAGATGAATCTAATCCAAACTAAAGCTCATTTCTCAAAGCATATTCAACAATGCTAATTCAAAATAGACATCCATAAAGCACCAAGTCGCAAGCAAAGTTTCTGGAGCTCAACGCGTTGGAGAACCATTCACAATGACAATCTTGACAATTCGGTGAGTCATCAAAGTAGATTTGCTTGCCAAACTAAGGATGACAAAGACTAGAAAACAGAATTCCACTTCATCCAACACAACCAACATTCAGCCAAAAGGAAAAACTTAAAGGAAGAGCAAAAGGGACTAAGGATCTGGACTTTAACAAGTTTGCTTAGAACATACATAACATAATTCAACGGACATACATAACATATTCAATGTTACGCACCGGCTAACTCCTAATAAAAATCACAAATAATAAAGGGAAGCTTCAAAAAATGGACTCACAATGACATAGCCAAAGCAAAAGATAACTCGAATTCAAGAATCCTAAACCTCGATAACCCCTTGTAAAATTTCTACCTAGTAAGCCTATATCATTAGCAGAATCCACTAAAACTTCCAAAGATCAAATTTTTAGCTCATTCCTAATAAGAAAAAACCCGAAAAATTTCTTGCAGAAATAAGAAGTTGGAGTTGAAACAGAAAATGTACTCACACTGACATAGCTAGGGCAAAAGACAACTCAAACTCTGTTTTTCAAGAATCTTATTTGTATTAACTTCCATATCAGGGGCGGAGCTACAATAACCCAAGAGTGTCCAGATGAACACCCTTCGTGGGGAATTTTTTTTAATATATGGGTTAAATATAGATATTTTGATATATATTAATTACTGAACACCATACAAAAAACACCTACTCATATTCCACCTTTGACGAAAATGCTGGTTCCACTACTGTTCCATACCGAATTGAAAGTAGCACGATCTAATTTGAAAATTCCACCCAACTGGGCACATCTAGAACCTTAACTCACTAAAAAAATCACTAGGCGATTTCTTTTCGTCTATCTAAGCCTCGGTAGACAGAGTTATTTGATATGTATACGAGATAGTAGGTACCCATAAAAGCTAGGTCCATGCAAACTGCCTCAAACACCATGATAATCAAAAAAGAAAATTCTTAAACCTCAATAACCCCTTGTAGAATTTTGACACACTCGATTTTGAGTCGAGGTTTTTTCAAAAACAGCCTCACTATCTCTATGATATAATGGTAAGGTCTGCGCTCCGCAGACCCCACTTGTAGGAAATCATTACTAGAATCCACTCAAACTTCCATAAAGATCAAATTTTTACATCGTTTCACCAATTAAAAATATCAAGAATTGGATTACTCACATTGACAAAAGCGGGGTAAAAGATAACTTGAGCTTTGTTATTCAAAACATCAACAAGAGCCTCTTTAATCCCAGAAAGTCTTTTAATTGCCTTTTCTACAGATCCAGCACATGCAGAACAACTCATACCATTAACTGAAAAAATTGCTTTTTTCTCATCACCAGAAGACACAGAAACTCCCTTTGGGTATTTGGGCATTGATGGGTAATGTGGCTTTGGGGAAAAATCTCCATAACTGCTCTCATTTCTTAGACATGAAAGTGAAAGAAACTTAGCAGTTGCCATGGCTCTCTGTTTTTGATTCTTGAATTGCTTTTTTGGGGAAAAAGCAGAGTTTTGCTTGTAAAGCATGCAACTTCAATATATATTTGGTTGGTGTAATAAAGTTGAAATATTTTAAGATATCACATGATTATTGTGAGATCAAAATGCTTATTTAATGTCTAATATTTAATCAATTTACAGTTGTTATTTTTTATATTCGTGTCAAATTAATTAAGCAAAACTTCATCTTACCAAAGACATATCTTAGATAGAAAAGAGTACAAGTCGCATATTTGGATACAAGAGTAATAGGTTTGTAGGGGTAGGATGTTATCCAACCTTGTGATATAGTTGGTTAGTAGAATCAGTCATATGCTTATATCCTGTGTTTGTTATCCTCTGGCTTATATTTGTTACTATTATTGTATTTTTACTTTAGTTAGTTTTCTTTTTTGCATACTAGTATCTTCTGCTTTTGAGACTTGATATTTTTGAGACGAAGATTTTCATCCTTTGGCTTATATTTGTTACTATTATTGTATTTCTACTTTAGTTAGTTTTCTTTTTTGCATATCTAGTATCTTCTGCTTTTAGGGCTTGATATTTTTTATTTGAGGGTTTTCCGGAAACAACTCTCTATCTCTATGAGGTAATGATAAGGCCTCTGTACATTTTACTCACTCCAGACCCTACTTGTGGGATCCCACAGAGTATGTTGTTGCGTAAGATTAATTAAGCTTCAATATAATAGCCCATAACACTAAATAAATTTTCATGACGAGTTCGATCAATATATATGCACATATATATGAAATTTTGAACTCAACTTCATTAATAATATTTTTCTTATAATTTTTTAATATCTAAATTCTTATTTTAAGAAGTTAAATTAATTTAATCTAATCTAACTATAAAAATGAGTCAAATTAATTTTAAAGAATGCAATATGACAATTAAAATAAGATAAGATAAAGATAAACGCAACATGACAATTAAAATAAGTTAAAAAAAATAAGAGTACATGTTTTCCAATTATCTTTCAAAGGTCAAACAAAATTATGGATTAAAGGTTAAACTTTGTTATTTTTATTTTTCAAATCCAATTTAGCTAGGAATGGGCCCATTTCCGTTGCTTTCGCGGGGAATTTGAATTTAAATACTCAGGTTTCAACATATTTCCTTTGTTCATTGTTTTAAAAATAATTTTTTATTTTTATTTTCAATATATTAAGAAATTCATATTTTTACGTATCATAAGTTATTTATTTGTCGAATTATTTTTAAAACATAATACTCCCTCCTTCCTATTTTAATTATTAGATATATTAAAAATAGTTGATCTGAAATGTTGTGTATTGAGCTCTTTTTTTCTTATTTTTTACTAATTCGAAAGTTTTATATAAGTAGAAGTGTATGCAAGCTGATCCACAATTTTTATATTTTATTGATATATCCTTGACTTTCATGTTATGAAAAAGAAAAGATGAAAATTAATATTTTTCAACTCCAAAGGGAAAAAAGGATAAATTTTCAAAAAAATAATAATTATAAATTAAAAAACACAAATTCATTGAACCTAGATGCATTTCATAAATTCATTGAATTTGGACATTTTCATATGTTTCTATTTTTCACTAGCTCGGAAGTTTTATATAAGTAGAAGTGCATGTAAGTTGATCCACATATTATTGTGATTGAAGAAACTTCATTGAGTTTTTCTTTCACATATCTGATATAATATAAGATGAAACGTTGTGCATTTGAGCTCTCTTTTTCTATTTACACATTTGATATGATATAAGATGAAACGTTGTGCATTTGAGCTCTCTTTTTCTATTTTTCACTAGCTCGAAAGTTTTATATAAGTTGAAATGCATGCAAGCTGATCCACATATCATTCTAGAATTAAGAGGGACACATATAGATAAAGTTCAATTACTTATAAAGGATATATTAGCCAAGCTACACTTATATATCCTTAAAAAAAACTAATCGTAGTTTGGCTAATATATCCTTTATAAATGGTTAATTTTTTTAATTTATATATATGCCTCTTAATTCTGAAATAATTAATGTTAAGGGTGTTGACACCCAATTTTGACCGGCCTATAGCCTATTTTGGTTTAAAAAATAGATATTTTGTTTTTTTCAACCTAACTCAAATATTTGTGTGTTTTAGCATTCCTTATTATTATTTTATTTTTTTTTGATGTTATGTAACTTAGTTTATACATGTTAATTGGTCTGATTTAATTTATCGTGTATTTTAAAAA
>JAABOM020000103.1:24749378-24759925 GCA_011800125.2 Solanum clarkiae | reverse complement strand
AGTTGCATTGACTAACTGCTACTTCACAAATGAAAAAAGCGCAGATAGTTTAAAGAGCCATTTTGCTTTATTTCATCGTACTCCAAGACTAAAAAATAGTCAATCTTTGGCTCCATCCGAGATTGATGAAAAGTAAAACTAATCATTAAGATTCTTTAATTATTTTGTCATTAGAGGAGTATTAAAAAAAAAGATAAATTGTTAGATAATTAATTTATGCATTTGACGCGTTTTTATTTGAGTTTATGGAGTTATAATGTCCTGTGGATCACATGATAAACAAAAACAGATCATTATAATTTTTTAATAACTATGCATCTTGCATGAGTTAGGTGAACTTTTTTTTTATAATCGTGTGTCTAAATCAACTTACACGTATTTTGTTTAATTTTAGAAAATACATGTCATCTATCATCAATAGTTATTATCAAATAATTTTTTCAATTAAAATTAGAATAAATGAAATAGAATTTCATCGGCTGAAATTTAAATTTGTGACTTTATGATGAGAACATATTATGTATTGTTAAACCGTTTTAATATAAAATACATATATACACACATATATATTTTCTTTTGATGAAATATTGTTTAGGAAGGACTAATGTAAATAGTTATGAATTCAACCACTTTTATTAAAATTAATTGATGAAAATTATATGCAAAATCCATGTATTATATGTGTATAATCATGTATGATCAATATATAATTTATGTATATGACTAGAAAAAGTAAACAGTAATCTAATCAATTATTTATCTGAAGATTTCTTTTTATATGAATCAACTGATTGACAATTCAAAATTCAATGAATAGTTGATTAATTTTTTCATCTTTCTCTTTTAGAATATCAAAATTTAACAAGTGCAACTCAAATTTGTAACACGTATTTGAACTCATACCTTATACCTTAATCATCTCACATTTTATTTTAAAATTATTATTTTTTATCCTATCAAAACTATTGAGGCCAGCCAAAGAATTGATTTAGATTCCTTTTGCATGACTTTTTTTCAGTAGAGAAAAAGCAAAAGAAAAAGGAGATGATCAAAATATATAGGGGAATTAAAAAGACTATTACAATGACTTTTCTTTAATTTAAAATTATAAAGTAAATCAACATATTATTAATACGTTCAAATTTCAATGAATTGGACGAATTGAGTTTAATTTTATGGCCCATATACAAATTGAAGAAAGCCACATAAATCAACTATTATTATAATATATTTAGTAAAATTTTATAAATAACATCTGTAAAGAGCGAGAGTAAACATGATTCAATCTTGTCTTTACATAATAAAGAAGTTTTTTTTTTTTTGGATGAAGTACGCTAATTGAGAAAATCTAACAAAAAATAATAATTTTCTTGGATTTGATCAATTTTTTCCCAAAAAAATTTACTAAATTTTAAAAGGTATCTTTTTCTGTGGATGTATTGCTTGGAAGTATCGTCATTGAGGACCCTTCATGTTTAAACTATTTAGTTGTCTTTTCTGTCATACCTACAATATTTTAATTTGGATATTATTTCACAAATATTTTAATTTGGGTATTATTTAACATGTATTAAAAAAATCAAACAGGGCTGACATTTACTATCCAAATTACTAGCAGAATCTTTTTACTTGAAGTGTGAATAAAATAAACAAAAAATTAAATTGATTTTCTGTATTTTATCTTTAGAAATTTATTAGGGTAGGTAAGTTGATGTTGGCTTTTTTTGACTACTTTATTATTGACATTTGGTAAACTCATAGTCATAGCAAAATAAAGAAGACAAAAAACTTTTCTTTTGAAAAGAAAAATGTGGGAAAAGTTTGAATAATCAATGAGAAAGTGACATTATAAATATGACAAAAATAAAATAAAATTGACCCTTCACAAAACTTTCATTATTAAAAATATAAAAGTTTGAGCTTTCTAGTATGACATTAATGATAATTTTGAATTTTGAATCTTCATCATAATTTTTTAGTTATATCGTATAAAGATAGAGATAAAATCTTATATATATATTTATGCTCTTTCAGATCTCATTTTGAAATTTTGCTGAATATGTTGTTTTACATGAACAATAATATACTCAGTGAAATCTTATAAGTGTGGTTTGGGAAGGTTAAAATATATGCAGACTTTACCACTACCCATACAGATAGAGAAACTATATACGAAAGACCCTCTTCTAAAAAAAATTATCTCCAAAGGTAAAGAGTATTAGATATGAAACAAAACGACTAGAGTAGAAAGCAAATGATAATTTGTAAAGATAATAAAAATAACAAAATGAATGAAGGACAATAACAACACAATATATAATGACATGACTATCTCTAGCAACTTACTATATCACAAGGTCAGACATTATCCTACCCCTACTGGTTAGCCGTCTAACCTTCTACCCTAACACGTGACCTCCACTTGTTTCAATCTAAGGTCATGTTCTCGATGATATGAAGTTACGTCACATCCTGTTTAATCATCTCTCCCAATACTTTTTCGATCTTCCACTATCCTTCCGCGTAACCCCTACATCCATCTTGTTATGCATATTAGTTTTAATTATTTTACGATAAAAATACTTTAAAATTGCAGCTCCTCATAATAATTTATTTATATAATGCACTGAAAAATAGAAACATAAACCGTGCAAGTCTCTGCTTCTAGTGATTGATTAAGCGTGTGTTGTTTCTAACATGCGCTGAGAATGAGGCACATGATACCGAGAACCTTCATCATAACTCATTCCACATGATTTTCCTTTTTTACCCCTCTCCTTTTTTTCCTAATTTTTTCGCTCCATGTTTAATATCTGTCTTAAGCCTCGATAAATTTCAATTCATATTGAAAAGTTCCTCTTTGAGGTAAAACGTTATCTATCAAAACTGATTTCATTCTCAGAGTTCGAAAATGATGGAAGAATTCTTACTCTTCTATTAGTACATAATTTTTATGGTAATAACAAAATTAAAATTTTACTAGAAAATTCGAAATATAAAAAAAGCTAAGAAGATTCAACATCACAAAATCAAGACATTATGAAATACTTCCTCTAGATCACTATATCATTCACATCTTTTTCTTTATAATAAGTCCGTCAAAAATTTTGTGTTTTGATTATTGTATTTATATTTATTATTTTTAATCATTTAATAGAAATAGTAAATAATGAAAGTAATTTTACCAAATTACTTTTTGAATATAAGAAATACTCCCCCTGTCCATCTTTACTTTCCCTTATTGACTTGACACAAAAATTAAAAAATAGTAAATGATAGGAATAATTTTATCAAATCACTTTTCCAATATAATAACTATATGTCTTGAAAATTGTAATAGGGATATGACTATAATTAATAATAAGGGTAAATTAGGAACTAAGTGTAGAATTATTTCCTAATTTTATAAACTATACAAGTATTACTGAACATCCTAAAATAATATAGTAGACAAATAAAAATAAACGAAGAGAGTAATTAGTGAATACTAGTACTACCATTCAACATTAGAGTAAATCAAGAGGTCAAAAAGGGTGAAGAAGTATAGGGGTAAATAAGTAATTAAAAAAGATTATCACTTTCACATGGAATGTAAGTTTAGCTTTACCTAATTAACTTTTTTTCCCCCCAAAACAATGATTAGCTGTTCCCCAATAAAATGATTAGCAATTAAAAAAGATTTTTAAGCCACTAAACAAAAGCAAAAATAATAGTAATACAGTAGTTGCAAATACAAATAGTTTTGCATAAAAAGAATAATTATTATTAATTATTATTATATTTAATAAATTAAAGTTCAAGGAATGATCCCATGTTTGCATTTATTCTTCTCCATGAATACATCATTTTCATATATGATTATTTGCAAACTCTAACATGTTGAGATATTAATATATTGGTCTAAATTAGCTTTATAAGTTCTAAAGATTCACATGAATTAATATTGTAAAAAAATTGATTTTCAATAATTTTTATGAGCGTTTTGAAGAAAATGATAAATATTTTTATTTTTTTCGAAAGCAAGGGAAAATCATAGTCACTATCTTTTGAGTATGCGACGTGCTCGACCCAGAAGGCAAACACCCGCTTCTATGCAATAACTCGTAAACCACATGGGAGAGATAATTCGTACTAAATAAACCCGGTGCGACGAGCTCGACCCAAAAGGCAAACACATTGCTTTTGCTGGTAAGGAGTTTCGAACTCGAGACCTCCAAAGTTTCAAGCCCAAATCACTGGGCCACCCCGAAGGATTTGTTGAGAAGTATTTTGTTCTTAAAAATTTTCTCGAAGTGAAATTGTATTTAGTTCGATGCTAACATATATATCAAACATACAATCATCTTTATTAAGGATTACTTTATTATCAATATGAAATTTGAACTCGTTATAATATCAAATACGAGATAAAATAATTAAATGAAAAAATATCCGAAGAAAACACGTCAAATTTACGAGTATTAAGGTATTGTACCAATAAACAATTTTGTATTTATGAGAAAATATTCAAAGTTGATCAATCAAAGCCACGCTTGTTAAGGCCCACACTTCCTTTAGTCCGCCGCTCAATCTATTATCTCCTTCTCCATTTTCTGCTTCAATTTTTTCTAATTTAATCTATAGTTTTTTAACCCCAAAGTTCTTCTTCTTCTTCAGCTCATAAACTGTCTCTGTTTCCAGCACCAAATCTCTCTTTGAACCCAAGTTTTTCTTTTTTAACTAAGTTGGTGTCGCTTAATAGTCGTTTCCACTCAAAGGGGTTGTTACAGATTTAGATTCTTGAATTCACTCTTAAGCTTTGTTTCTGTTTACTTTAGTGTTTATCTTTCTCCCCTCACTTCTAAAAAGGACAACTTTATCTTTTTCCAGCTTTTCTTTCTTTGTTTTCATCTCTTATTTAAATCCACCGTCTTGGATTTATCTTTTGAATCTTTTGCTTTCTGGGTCTTTTTTTTCCTTTTCGGTGACTCTTGAAGTTCTTGGAAACTGTTTCTTCAGATGGGTTCTGGGGTTTTGTAGAAACTTTAGTGTGTTCTTGTGGGAGGAATTATTTGGGGGAAAAATGAGAACTTGTGTTTTATTGCAAGTTTTAGCTACTGTTGGACTGGTTCTGGGGATCTGTGATGCTTTTCCATCAAATGAAGGTGTGTACTATCAGCTCTAGCTCAGATCTTGATGTAGTTACTGCAATAAAGTTTCAATTTTTGTTGTTTAATTGCTCATTTAGAGTTAAATGCTGGGTGTTTTGTATTGTTTTTTTAGTGAAGATCTTGTATTTTCTTGTTTTGATGTATTTGCTATACTTTGCTGCCATATTTTCTTGCTACCATTGTACGAGTTGTTTTCTTTTCTCTCGAGCTGAGGGTCTATCGAAAACAGGAGATTGTAATTCAAAGATTAGGTAGTGTATCCTGAGTGAAGCTGATGGGAGACTCTTTGTTGATACAGTTTATGCTCTGAATACCTTCAAGGAAGCTATATATGAAGACCCTCTTCTGGTTTTGTCAAATTGGAATGCTTTAGATTCAGATCCTTGTGGTTGGGCTGGAGTCTTTTGTTCTATGGCTCAAGATCATGTCAAAAAAATGTGAGTTAATTGTCTTTTTCATTGGTAGGTTGTGTGGATCTTTTATGGATTCAAGTTTAGTGCAAATGAGTCTCTAATATGCATTTCCACTGGATCGTGTCACAGTAACATTTCTGGTGCTTCGTTGAAGGGTTTTCTTTCACCCAACTTGCATCTACTCTCCTCTTTGCAAGAATTGTAAGTTGTTTCCCTCTAGTTTTGTAAGATTACATAGTTCAGGTTGTTCTTTTTAGAAGCTTATGTTATGCCTTGGCAATATGCAGAATTTTGCATGGAAATGTACTGATTGGAACAATTCCTAAGGAGATTGGCTTATTGAAAAACCTGAAGGCCTTGGATTTGGGTGCTAATCAGCTAACTGGACCAATTCCGCGTGAGCTTGGCAATTTGACAAACATAATGAAAATGTTAGTCTAACTCGAATTTTGTAGGTTTATTCGTATTTGCCTTTGCCTTTCCTCATTGAAGCTCCCTTACTTTTCTAGCTTTTATGTGTCTCTGCAGAAACCTACAATCTAATGGATTAACGGGGAATTTGCCTGCTGAACTTGGTAATTTGAAATACCTTGAGGAACTTCGGTTGGACAGGAACAAACTCCAAGGATTAGTGCCTGCCTATAGTGGATCAGATTTTACAGCCGGTGATCATGGAATGTGAGTTGATCTGCTACATCGTGTACTTTATCTTTTTTCCTTTTGAATTTTCTGGTATATGGATAAGGATTAATACATGATTGTCTGTTTATTTGCAAGATATTTTTGGTTGTCCTTAGAGCATTTTCCATGTAGGCTCTCTAGGATTCTGTGAGATATTCGAAGGATTGAGTGACCAAAGAATGTAATTTTCCGATCTTCTGATTATGCCAGTCATTGTCTGGGATGATTATGAAAGAGTCCAGAGAAGTGATGCTTACGGGATGAAGTTTATTCTTTCTGTCAGCATTGTCTGACACATACTTCCCTCAGATTGACACTCGTGGCTGTTTTACTTGAATCTAGAGTAGATATTCTGTTTCAGCATAGCAACATCATAGATTTCATGTGTGGGGAGTCGGGACCAGTAAGTGTTGTTTGATGGGAGTATGGGTGAATTTGGGGACTCCCAACGGATTGTGATTTTCGCTAGCCTTTAGTATTGACCAATGTTACAGAGTTCAGAATGTATGCTTCAAAAGTTTAGCAAAGATTTTCTTGGAAACGGTCTGTATTTCTCTTAAGAAAAATGAGCTAGACCTGTTTAGTGTGGTCTCATGTCCAATGCATGTATCTCTATCTAACCATTAGTTACTTTTTTTTTTTCTGTTATACCCTTTTAGGCATGCCGCTGGTGCCCGCCCTACCGGTTTTTGTCGCACATCCCAGCTTAAAGTAGCTGATTTTTCATTCAACTTTCTTATTGGAAGCATACCAAAGTGTTTGGGTTACCTTCCAAAGTTAGTTCTTAACTCCGTGCCATAATTCTTGTTTCGAGAGCAAATATTCAAAGCAGCGCTCTGATTACTCTTCTGATACCTGTTATTTGTGTTGCCATAGATCTAGCTTTCAAGGAAACTGCCTTCAACACAAAGATCCGAAGCAGCGCTCTGCTGCTCTATGTGGTATGTAATGCTACATGAGCTTTTCTCTGAAGCCAGTATACAATCTCATATTATATTTTATTATAATATTACTAAACTGGTTGTGTTGACATCACATTATAGGTGGCACTCCGCCTCCCACTAGCCATGCATCAACACTCAATAATAAGCACAAGGCTGTTGAAGAACCGAGACATCAGGCTTCTTCCAAGCCCACTTGGCTTTTGGCTTTAGAAGTGGTGACAGGAGTTATGGTGGGTTCTCTCTTCATTGTAGGTCTTGTGACTGGCCTTCAGAAGCTTAAGAACAAATCCTCCATCATACCTTGGAAGAAATCGGGAAGTGAGAAAGATCATATGACAATTTATGTAGGTTAGTACTATCATGCACTTGAACTTGCGCACTTAGTATTGTCAGCATTGACCCTAATCTTCGTTTCTGTTTACCGCTGATGTTTCTTTGTAGATACTGGCATGTTGAAAGATGTCGTAAGATACAGCAGGCAAGAACTTGAGATAGCTTGTGAAGATTTCAGCAACATCATTGGATCATCACCAGATAGTTTAGTTTACAAAGGAACCATGAAAGGGGGACCTGAAATTGCTGTAATATCGCTTTGCGTCAAAGAAGAGCACTGGACAGCCTATCTAGAGCTTTATTTTCAGAAAGAGGCGAGTCTCGTTCTTTCTTCATATCACTAGTTGTCTCTCATAGGCAGTAGAGAAGATCCAAAAGTTTGAATCTTTAAGTTCAATGCTCTAACTCCTGTTAATTTACATTTAGGTGGCAGAATTGGCCAGAATAAATCACGAGAACGCGGGGAAACTTCTAGGCTATTGCAGAGAGAGTAGTCCCTTTACAAGGATGTTGGTGTTTGAATATGCATCTAACGGGACATTATATGAACACCTTCATTGTGAGTAAAGTGAATTAAGTTTTTCGTGTGCACTTATGCTTTCAAGTTAAATTCTAATTCTTTGAACGAATCATAGATGGAGAAGGATGCCAACTATCTTGGACACGCCGTATGAAAATAGTTATTGGCATCGCGAAGGGACTGACATATTTCCATTCAGAACTTGACCCTCCATTTACTATATCTGAATTGAATTCAAATTCTGTATACCTCACCGAAGATTTTTCTCCCAAGGTAAACAGCGCTAAGCAATTCTTCCCATTTTTATTCCCCTTAAGCTTGGTTACCCCATTATGCTCTTAAGCAGTCTACAAAAAACTGTCATTATATAATTGTCTTCTCAAAGTTTATTTAATTTGGCGCAGCTTGTTGATTTTGAAAGTTGGAAGTCAATAATTTCCAGATCAGAGAAGAATTCGGGTACTATCAGTAGTGAAGGAGCAATATGTGTCCTTCCAAATACTCTAGAGAGCCGTCATCTTGACGTCCAAGGTAACATTTATGCATTTGGAGTACTGCTACTTGAAATTGTCAGTGGGAGACCTCCATATTGCAAAGACAAAGGGTGCTTAGTAGATTGGGTAAGCATTTTCTTTCCAAACGAAAAGTTTTGAGTGTGATGGGGCTTTCTCAGTAGAACTAGTTTAGCAAACGCGTTGGCAGGACCTGAATTCGACCTTTTACATGCAGGCTAAGGAATTTCTTGAAGTGTCGGAGGTATTATCATACGTTGTGGACCCTGAGTTGAAACATTTCAAAGAGGAAGATCTCAAAGTGATTTGTGAGGTGATCAATCTTTGCATCCACCCGAGTACGAGTAGGAGGACTTCCATGAAGGACTTGTGTGCTATTCTGGAGAGCAACATTGACACTTCCATCACTGCAGAGCTCAAGGCGTCTTCTTTGGCATGGGCCGAGCTTGCACTTTCATCCTAACTGACAGAAGGCTAACACTATATATATATATATCCGAAATATGTAATTGTCTAGCGCTTTCTCCTCTTCGGTTTTTGACCTCTCGGTTTCGTTCCCAATGTTCTTGAGTGATGGTTGAGTTCATGTAAATTTTGAGTCTGTAGGATAAAGTTAGAGTTGAAGAGATGCTAATGTTGATTCTTTGTAAACAACTGGTCCTTATTAAAGTGAATGGATGAATGAGTGTTCATAGTGAATGAAGCACCAGATAGACAGAAAAATGACCACATTTTATAAGTTTCATAATGTAGTGGAACTCACTCGAGTTTCGAAAATGGATCTTGGGTTTAACTCAACCTTAAAACAAATGTGACGAATGATAAAAAAATGGTTCGTATATAGATGTATATATTGATAAAAAAGGTATACTCTGATATATAGTTATACATCATAGATATATGAGTATACATTATTATATAATATTGATACATTACATTTACATATGATCATTTTGTTAAAAATAATTTTTATTGCCCGTACATATATCGTTATCGATTTGGCCGAATATACTTGAATCCAATTCGCATAAGTATAAATAGCATAAATCTCATAGTATTAACTGTAAAAAGTTAATTATATTATTTTTTGGAAACTTTCCTTCTTTTTTTTTTTCAAATTATAAAAATTCATCAAAATTTAAAGAATTCGGAATATATTAGCAGACACGCGGATATATAGGTTTTGGTACATTACTTAATGGGAAGAATGTATCCCAGAGAAGATAAATATGTATTCGAGAGGGGATTGACATATCCGAGAATAGATAAGGATATACAAGAAGGGATAGAGATGTATTCAAAAGAAAATTTGTGTAATTTTTAAAATAGTAGAGAATCTTTAAGATTTTATATAATTTTTTCTTCTTATTATCAGATTCCTATTTAAGATTCCACTTAAAAAGGAGCAATCAACATTTATTTTTTCGTTAAATAAAGAAAAAAACTTTTATGGACATTTTTTTTTACCATGCTTTAGAAGATAACGTTTTCAATATTTTTTTTTAATATAGCAATTACTTTATATCTTTTATGCACCTAGCCTTATATAACACTTTTATCATAGTAGCAAAATCCTCATACTTAAAAAAAATGCATCAAAGAATTGTTAAAGAAATTTTATTGTTGTTATGTTTATTTTTGTGTTATAATGGAGTACAAGGAAAAAGAAAGTTATCCAAATTGGAAGACAAGGAGTTCGAGAAACAACTAAAACTTTTGAACAAGCCAGCAGTTAAAATTGTTAAGGTATTTCGATTTTATTCATATATAATATATTTATAAGTTTCATCAAATGTTTCTTATTTTTATTTGATAATATCACCTTTTATCTTGCAGATTTGCAGACAAAAGGCATTATAATGACGTATCTAAAAACTAATTTGGACATTTCAAATTTGAATGCCAATATTTTTTTTATTTTTTAATAGTTGTCATGTTATGATCTATGAATAATTATTTTTGTTTTGTATTTAAAAGGTACATATTGAATAGCA
>JAABOM020000103.1:24710090-24721071 GCA_011800125.2 Solanum clarkiae | reverse complement strand
AAGTCCCGTGAATAATTTGATATCGTGGAGGGTAAAAATCGGGTGTCAACAATGTCTTGATAATCGTTAATGTTACTAATAAATTTACTCTTTGTATTTTAATTTATTTGTCCTATTATTTTTAGTTCATTTCTAACAAAGTATTTTTTTTTTACTTTTTTCTTTTATAATTTTGAAAATTTTTATTTTTTATAATATGATTATAATTATAAAATTTTAAAAATATTTTAGTATACTTTACATTATTTTAATTTAAAATTTTATATATTTTTAAATTTCACGTCAAGCCTAAAATCAACGAATAAAGTAAAATAGAGACTACCAAAGGATGTGATACAGTTAATGGGGTTGCTCCTTAGATTCGAACCTTGGGAATGAAAAATCTTTGATAAAAGTGATACCCTATGTGGCACGATTTCAAATATAAAATAGAACTACAACGTAAACATCGAACATCAATGGAATGAAAGAAAAAAAGAGTAAAACAGAAAATATTAATTATATTAGTGCAATTAATTTAATAATTTTACTAGAAGATTTCACCTAATATCTGATCACTCAGATTCTTGAAACAAGACAAAGAAGCTTCCCTTTACAATAATTTATTTTCTTTTTTCTCTTTCCCCAATTGTTGAAAAATAAAAACAATAAAGCCAATTATTTAGCCAAAGTAAAAAAATAATAATAAAAATAAAAAATAAAAAAAACATTAATATAAGTAAATTGTCACTATATTTGAGTAATCTTTTTCAAAAGGGAACTGTTATATATATATATTCACAAGACACAGAGAGAGAGAGAGAGAGAGAGAATCACTGTGTGTGTGTGTGAAAAATTGGAAGAAAACCCACTTTAGATCTACTGATCTCTCTCTTCTTAACACATTCTTGATTATTTTCACAAGCATTTCATGTAAAACCTCTGAAAATTTCAACAATGGCTCCATTTTAACTAACATTTCACTCACTGTTTTTAAACTCAGTGGCACGCGTCTCCTTCTCTGTTTTTTCCTCTCTAGCTTACTTTTTTCAGCTCTACCCTACAAAAATCATTCTGGGTGTATTTAAATTTGGGAATTTGAGTGTTTTTTCAGCTGCATGGTCATTTTCTGGCGGGTTCGCCGGAGCTCCGGCGAGAAGTTGAGGTGGGGTTTTGGGAAAATGTGGTAATTGAGGGTTAAAAGTGGAAAAATGTTCAAGTCTTCGAGATGGAGGAGCGAGAAGAACAAGATCAAAGCTGTATTCAAGTTGCAATTTCATGCAACTCAGGTACTGGTACATTTTTTTTGGAGAAAATTTTGGTCCAAGATTAGATTTTTATTTACACCCTTTTCTTGGAAATTATTGTTGAATGCATTGGGATTAACAATGTGAAATTCAGTGATTAGTTGCACCTTTTTTTTCCCCTAGATTCATGAATGATACCATCTAATTTGTGTGTATGGGACAGTGGTAAGGTCTGCGCATAGACCCCACTTGTGTTATTCGACTCGGTATGTTATTCTTGTTGTTGTTGTAATTTGTGTGTATGGGGTTAAGGTGGAGAGGGTAGGGGATGGTTGATTTTGTTAAAATGAAGTTTCAGGTCTTACACTGTGAAGATCTTTGATTAGACATCATATGATTCATGTTATTCTGCATTTTCTTGTCAATGGAGCTGGTTTCTGCTGCCATTGTGTGTTGGGGTATGGGGGTGGATTAGGGGGTTGGTGGGTGGGGGTGGGGGGGTTGAATTGGGTGGTTGAAGGATTGACTGTTAGGCATTGAAGTGTAATTGGATATTTTTTAGATGTCACAGGTAAAAAGAGATGCATTAATGGTATCTGTGGTCCCTGCTGATGTTGGAAAGCCAACGGTAAGATCAGAGAAGGCCACGGTTCGTGATGGGAACTGCTATTGGGAAAATGCAGTTCTCGAAACTGTGAAATTTGTTCGAGAGCCAAAGACAGGGAAGATTCATGAGAAGATCTATAACTTTGTTGTGGGAACTGTAAGCAACATTTCTAGTTTATGGCTTGGCTATGTTTGTGATAATTAAGAGAGTTATATGAGTTTCTTTTGGATCTATATTGAGTAGGGTTCTTCCAAAGCTGGATATGTTGGCGAAGCTTCAATTGATTTTTTGAGTTATGCTGATGCAACTCAGGTGTCCTTGGTGTCTCTTCCTCTTAGAAATTCAAAATCTGAAGCTGTGTTGCATGTAAAGTCTTTTAACCCTTTTTAAAGAGTGTTTTAGGATTGGTATTTTGTAAATTCTTGGCAATGGTGTAATTGTTTTCTGATTGATCTATGTTAAACTATAGGTTTCGATACAGAGGATTCAGGATTCTGCTGATCAAAGGTGCTATCCGATTTCCAGAAGAGTTTCATGATTCTTTTTTTGTGTGTGTTTAGTTCTTGATTGCAAGTTGAATCTAATGATTAAACAAAAGTTTCCATTCTTTTGGTGTTTTTACAGTGTCGTTGAAGAAGTCAAAAATGCAAAACTTAATTCTCTGGATAGAAGTTTGAGGTCACAATTAAGCATTACTGATTTCGAAGCAGTAGTCGAGGACAATTCTATTGAGGTAAATACATAAAGACCTTGAAGATCTGTCTCTCATTTGGTCATATTTTGGAAGCATTTTGACACTGTTCTTGACCAATAAATGTGGGATGAACTTCTCAAAGCTTGCTATTGCAATCGGTTCGTATATGTACGCGTGCGCGCACACACGCATACACACAAGAATACACACACAACATGTGTATATAGTGCATGTATTAGTCAATCATTCAATCGACTATGCCTTGTTCTTGATTTTCTGATTCTCGATTGACATGATTGTGTCATTACTTGTCCTTTATTTAACAGGATGATCTGGTCAATAAACCTGCACCTCAAAATGCTGGAAAGAACGGCAACTGCCGGACATCAAGCGAATCTGATATTACCCTGTCCAGTTCTGGGAGCAGCTCAGGGCTTGATACACCTTGTGAAGTTCCATTGAAGAACAGCAGGGGCCATCACGAGCAGATGAACTTTCCATCCTCTCTGAATCATGCTTTGGTTCCCCAGAAGCAAAATAGCAATGTCTCAACAACAGTTCATGAAGAAAGTCCGGATGTACAATGGGAGTGGATGGGAGGTTCTGCTTTCGAAGTGAGTACAGATGCTTCTGCAGGCACTCCAAAAGAAGCCCTTCTAAGATTAACATCACAAGAGGACTCAGATATTGTTGAAAAGCTCAAAACAGAGCTTATCGCTATGGCTAGGCAGGCAGACATGACAGATTTGGAACTACAGACTCTTCGGAAACAGATAGTCAAGGAGGGGAAAAGGGGACAGGACCTGTCAAAAGAGGTAGCTAGCCTGAAAGAGGAACGAGATGCGCTCAAGGAAGAATGCAATAAATTTAAAGCCTCGCAGAGACGTATGGATGATACGAGGTCCAAAGACAAGTTGATTTATGACAATGGAGATATTCAAGCTCTTGTAGATGAGCTTAGGCAAGAGTTGAATTATCAGAAGGACCTTAACGCCAATCTTCAGATACAACTTCAGAAGACACAAGAATCGAATTCTGAACTAATTCTTGCTGTCCGTGATCTAGATGAGTTGTTGGAACAGAAAAACCAAGAAATTGCTAGCCTACCCAACAAATCGACGGCCTGTGATGATGCTGAAAAGTTTCAGGATGTTATCTCCAACTCCAAGCATGAAATGTCTGATGAAGACGATGAAGAGCAAAAAGCACTTGAGCAGCTTGTGAGAGAGCATACTGATGCCAAGGAAACACATGTGCTAGAGCAAAAAATCATGGACTTACATGCAGAAATTGAGATCTGCAGAAGAGACAGAGATGAGTTAGAGATGCAGATGGAGCAACTTGCACTTGATTACGAGATACTGAAGCAAGAAAACCATGACATGTCGTACAAACTAGAACAAAGTGAGTTACAGGAACAATTGAAGATGCAGTATGAATGTTCTTCTTCATATGCCACTGTAGGTCAGCTGGAAGCCCAGATTGACAGCTTGGAGAGTGAGCTGAAGAAGCAATCTGAAGAATTCTCCGACTCTTTAGTCACCATTAGGCAACTCGAAACTCAAGTGAGAAACTTGGAGGAGGAACTGGAAAAGCAAGCCCAAGAATTTGAAGCTGATCTGAGTATGCTGACTCGTGATAAAGTTGAACAGGAGCAGAGAGCAATACGAGCTGAAGAAGCTCTTAGGAAGACAAGATGGCAAAATGCTAGCACAGCAGAGCGGCTTCAGGAGGAATTCAAACGGCTCTCTGTCCAAATGGCATCCACTTTTGAGGCTAATGAAAAATTGGCTAGCAAAGCATTGAATGAAGCTAACGAGTTCCGCTTAGAGAAAATGCATCTTGAAAATATGCTTCGGAAATCATCTGAGGAGCTTCAATCAATCAAAGGCCATTATGAAGCAAGGGTTTTTGAGCTTTCCAGCCAGGTGAGTAGAATGTCAGGTCAAATAGAAAAGTTGCAAACTGAAATTGCAGAAAAATCTATGCAAATACAGAGACAAGAAGAGCTTGCCAAAGAAAGTCAGCTGCACTTGTCGCAGAAAATTATAATCCTTGAAGCTGAGATTGAAAATCTAGAAACAGACAAGAAAATATCTTCAGATCATGAAGAACAGAAGAGCAGCCTGATGGCAGAGTTAGATACGATGAGGACATCAATCAAAGAGATGGAATTGCTTGTAGAGCAAGGTCACAGCGAAAGAAGTGAACTGGAGACTAAGCTTGCATTAGTGAGAAAAGAAGCCGATGAGTCTCTTAAGGAATTAAACAATACGAGGTCTCTTAAGGATGAGAAGGAGGCATTGGCTAGGAAATTGCAATCAGAAGTAGATAACCTTAAATCTAGGTGCAATGAAATGAAAAGGATGTTGTTTGAGGACGAGGTGGAGAAAGAAAAATTGAAAAAACAAGTGTTTCAATTGAAAGGTGATTTAAAGAAGAAAGAGGATGCATTGAATAGTTTAGATAAAAAGTTCAAGGATGCCAATAGTCGAGTAATAGGTTCTAATGGAATGAAAACAATATCAAAGAACAACAAATCCATGCCTGCATCGGCAGGCTCAAGAGAGGTTGCAAGTCTTAAAGAGAAGATAAAGTTGCTTGAGGTAAATATTTACCAGCGTTTACTCTAACTGATTGTATTTCTAACTTCAATATGAGTTGCTATACATGTGTATTTGTATATTATTATATATAAAGATTATCTTTGTGATATTACTTGGAAATAAACTCGGTACAGTAAACTGTGTCCCTTCACGCTCAGAATGCACTCAAACTGTTGTTAATTCTATACGAGTTTTTAATGACCAACAGGGTCAAATCAAGCTGAAGGAAAGTGCACTGGAGAGATCAACTAATACATTTTTGGAGAAGGAGAGAGATCTTCAAGACAAAATAGAGGAGTTGGATAAAAGATTAGAAGAACTCAGTCTGAATGCAGACAGACTCTCTGAACAAGAGTCCCCGAAGGTCAGCTACAAGCCACGAACTCATTTCTTAAGTTACTTTAGTAAATGTCAGCAGCAAGAAGTGTATGCTTCTCTTGAGAACTTATAAATTGGTGCACAAGGATAACAAACTGAGCATACAAGTACTGTTGTACGGTTATAACTTAAATGCTGACCAAAATTAACTTGTTCAAGCTGAATTGACACTCATGTGACTTTACCACATATTGAACTTTATGAAATAGGATTGTGAGTTTTGGTTCATATATGATACAGGTATTTGCAAAAGTTCCAAGTCCAGAAGATGAAGGTTCCTGTCAGATGTCGACAAAGAAGAGGTACAAGCTCTCATATTCTAGTTGATCTTTGGCATAATGTATAAACAAACTGTCAAACTTGACTTTAGATAGCAGGTCAGCACTTCAACTTTGAGAATTCATATCTAGATAACTCAACTCGCAACTAATCACTCCAACTCATTTCCATTGTTTCTCGTGGACATTTGACACTGACGTAACACATAAATTTTGGAGGATCTTGTAAGTTGGAGTGTTTAGCTGACATAGTGGAGATGAGTTGAGGTGTCTAAATGTGCATGCATACTCAAAATTGGAGTGCTGACTTATCAGCTGAGACTAAGTTTGAGCGTTTGTTCATGTATTATGCCTCGATCTTTCTAGTGTTATATTTCAAATCCTGCTTGAATGGCTTACAATAAATATGAATGTTTCCTTTCTTTTATCATTTTTCTTATCGGAATACCTTTGTAGTTGCAGCTGCAATGGCTACTCACTTAACAAGGAAATGGAAACATCATCATCTAATACAAGACATATGGAGGAACTGTCCAGCGAAATTGAACTCTTGAGGGAAAGAAACAAGGCAATGGAAGATGAACTGAAGGAAATGCAAGAGAGATATTCAGAAATAAGCCTCAAGTTTGCTGAGGTAGAAGGAGAAAGACAGCAGCTAGTAATGAAATTGCGCAACGCGAAAAGGATTCCATGAGACAGCTCCAGGGAGGTAATGTAACCATGTTCTTTCAACCAGAATATTAAATGTGAATTGTACCAAAAAAAAAAAAAAAAGAAAATTTAAAATAAATGTATATTGGTGGAGGAATTTCTCTCTTTTCTCATTTTTAAAAATATTTTGTTTGTAGCATATAGTGCTTGACTTTAGCCTTTAGATATTATACAAGAATGTAAAGTAGTTTATCACATAGGTTAATATGTCTCACTTACAAGTTGTGTGAAGAGTATTTTTACCTGTTTCTGTGAGTAGTAATTGGTATCATCTTCTGTTAATCAAGAGAATTTTTTGTTTTTTGTTTTCATATTTCATAGACAGAAAATTTTCTGTCTTTAACATGTACAACAACAACATACCCAGTGAAGATCCCACAAGTGAGGTATGGGCAGGGAAAAATATACACAGACTTTATTACTACCTCATAAAGATAGAAATGTTGTTTTTGGAAGACCCTCATCTCAAAAATCATCCCCAATAGCTAGAAAATACTAGATATGAAACGATTAGAATGAACAACAAATGAAAATATGTAAAGACAATAAAAATAACAAAATAAATGATAGACAATAACAACAATATATAACGATATGACTACTAACCTACTATGACCCAAGGCTTCTAACCTTGTATCCCAATGCGCGATCTCCACTTCTTTTTATCTAAGGTCATATGATCTCGGTGATACGGAGCTGCGTCATATCCTGTCTAATCACCTCTCCCTAATACTTTTTCGGTCTGTGTCTACCTCTCCGCGTAACCCCTAAATCTATCCTCTCGCACTTCATGACAGGTGCATCAACACTTCTTTTCTGTACATGTCCAAACCATCACAGTTATGCTTCTCTCATTTTGTCTGTCACCAAGGGCACCCCTAACTTCCCTTGAAAATTTTTACTAGCTATTTGATCATTAAGAAGTTCATTGAGTAGACAACCTACCTAATGCAAGCATCGCATTCATGATCTACGGGTCACACAGAGAGAACTTTATTGTTGCTTCGAGTTAAATATGATTCACTATCCTAGAGAATGTATATGAAATGGTTAAATAGAATCATGCGAAGATAGAATTGTACATTTCAATATTATTCACAAGATTACATCTAAACAACTCAATCCTCAAGGTACAAACTATGATTAACTTCTATTTTTCCTGTTTCCAAGAACAAAGGGAAGATAGAGATTACAATTATTATTACATAGAAAAAATGACTAGCAAGAAACTTATAATAGTACTAATTATTAAATACTTATCAAATAGTGTGATGGATTAGAGCAGAAACAGTTACAAGAGCCATAACTAATGATTGATCAACATGAGGTTCCACCACCAATGTTAATACATCATCTCCAAATACTACTCCTGAACTTGCTTGCTTTTGTTTTACCTGATAATTAACACAAATTACTAACACTATTAGTAAAAAGTAACTGATAATATGCCGTTATCTTTTAAGTGATCTGGCAGACTGATTACCTCAGCGACAAGTCGGCCATATTGGTTCACAATCTTGATAGATTTTGTGGCAAGAATAATGTTATAGCAACTTTCTTGAGAAGAATTACATCCCAATATAACATTATAATAGTTCACATTATCCCCCTTACGAACATTATGAATTTTCTTCACTTGAAACCATGGCATTTCTTTACTAGTCACTCCATCATAACTCCATTTATACCCATCCCAATGTCCAAATACTGGAACTTTCTGTTCAAAAAATAAAATAAAATATGTAAGTACGTTGAAAATATGATTATAATTTACGTGTTTGGCTCGTAAAAGAGAATCAGTTTACTTACCCTATTTCTTATAGAGAAGAGGACCTTGCCATTGGAATCCATGAGATGAACTTGTTTGCTGCGTTTAATGTTGTAGTTGTCAACTCTAAAAATAATTTGTCCTTTAGAGTCATAAACAGTGCATCCATTTCCATGATAGACAAGAGATTTCATCCACAAAGTGAAGATTTCTCTTCTTGGACTAACATAAGAGTTACTAGAGGAAATTGTAGTTAGGTAATTTGACTTGTTTAGGTGAACTTTAGCCATTGATTTTTTTTTTTGAGGTGAAGAAAACACTATGAGCACAATATATTTATACCAAAGATAAAGAAGAAGAAAGGAATCGACAAAGGGAATAGAGCACAATATGAACTATTAAAGTTCTCCACTTTTAGTGGTATTGAATAGGTCGGCAAGAGAGATTGCTCAGATGACAAGAATCCTCTATTTCTAGTCTTAAAATTGTGCGTTCAAATCATCAGAAAAAGAAAAGAAAATGAGAACTCTTTGAATATTTTGACGACAAAATTCGTCGACAATGTCTTGTCATGAAGTTTAGGAAAATATAAAAGACTTTTTAGATTTGTGGTTCTAAATTAAAGTTACGTTAAATATATATATATATATATAAGAGAGATCATTCTTTTCTAAACAAATCAAAAAAGAAAAAATGACATTCTTTTTTAAACGAAAAAAGTATTATATTTTCATTGGTGTTCCAATAGCAATGTACTTTGATAATTGACCACTAGACCACGTCTTGAATGTTAATATTATCCCAAATTTTAAGTTCCGTATTAAAAAAGGTAAAATAGGATAGAAAGAAGGGAATATATGCAAAAGTCAATTTCTAAACCAGCTAGATGTTTAATTTATTATGGAAATTGACGGTTGACATTTATCATATAATAATTTGTGTTAGTGCTATTTGTTGTGTGGTGGTTTCTTTTTGGCTAACTTATTTACAAACGGTTAAGAATTAAATAATTTATTATATATTCTTATACTTTTTCTTCAAGTGGTGGGAGTTCTAAGCATACATCTATGTACGTCAGTTTTAGATTGTGATGCCTTCGAGGGCAAGTCGATTATCGATCAAAGAAAAAAATCAAGAGATGTTTTTCGGTAGGATTATTGATCGAGAATTTTTCGAAAAGAGCAAACACTTAAAATATAATAAAAAAAAATAATTATAATTTTTTAAAATTACGATTTGTAGCTACATATTATATTTATAGGAGAGAGACGAACAAGATTGAAGAGAGGAGAGAGGCGAGCGAGCGAGGGCAAAGAGTGAAGAGAGATGAATTATATATGTATATTTGTCAAATTGTATGTGTATATCTGTCAAACAATTATATATATATATGTATATATGTATGTATTTGTATATTTGAAGAGTGAGATTGGGAGCGAGAAGAGAGGCCAACGAGAGAGGGAAGAGAGTAGAGAGAGATGAATTATATATGTATATCTATCGAATTGAATTTGTATATCTGTCAAATAATCTCATATATGCAGTTGATATACATATGTATTTGTATATCTGACAAGAAATTGCAGGGAGAAAGAGAGGAGAGAGGCAAGAGAGAGGAAGAGAGGAGAGATAAAATAGCAACAAACCCTAACAACAGTTATAAATTATAATTTTTTCAAATTATAGTAGTATAATATAAATACATAATATATATTTATTTAATTAGTTATGCAATTTACCCCTATCTCAATATGAGTTGGCTCAACCTATCCTCCCAATGTGCTTTATATATAGATCGAATCGGATTGATCTAATATTGTAATAGGGTTTGAAACGATCAATCTTATAAGTTGCGAACAATCAGCCTACCCTTTGGACAAAACAAAATTCTAACCTAAAAAATGAAAAATATAAATATTTATAACACAATAATATTATATTGTGTTTAATCAAGTCCAATTCCCACAATTGAATTATCCCAATAAATAAGGAGAAGGAAGAGCTTTTTAATGCATTTGATAAGTTCACATGATGCTTTTGACTTAATATAGCCTTAAGAAATAAAGTAACTTATTATAAAAAATTTGACAAATCAAAGCAAATAATACCTACCATAAAATCGAATTCTGATTATTATATATTATATAAATATAAAAGACGGTTTACGTTTTAGCAAGTTCAAGCACATCCACTATTTTCAGCTCAAGTTATATAAATACATAGAGAAAATGCATAAGCATCCCTCTAAACTATAATTAAAATTCCAGATACACATTTAAACTTTAACTTATTCCTATTATTCCCTGAACTTATTTTTTTATAATTAAATACTCCTTATTTATCTACTTAACACACCTAACCAGTCAAATTATATTGTGTGTAATACACACGCAGACCCCACATGCCACATAAGCAAAGAAGGGGCATTAAATTACAAAAAAAAATAAGTTCGGATGGGGGGTGGGGGATAATAGGACCAAGTAAAAGTTTAAGTGTGTCTTTAGAATTTTGATTACTAATGTTAACAAATTAATATTTTGAATGATCTCTATAATAAAATAAAATCATCTAAATGAATAGTTGGTATAAAAGTATATCAAAGATTTGGCCCCCTTGCATGAAGACACTATGCACAGCTGCACAGTCGAAAAAATGAGTACTATTTTTTATTTCGTTATATATGTATGCAATATAAGCATTTTAATCAAGTTTT
>JAABOM020000103.1:24690035-24700271 GCA_011800125.2 Solanum clarkiae | reverse complement strand
TAATTGGACATTGTAGGGGTCAAACCTACCCCACCCACCCACCCACCCACATCAATGGCTCACAACCAATTGGTGATGGTTTTATTTTTTCAAAAAAAAAAAAACCCTATTCATGTCACTACAATATATGTTATTTGCATAAGCTTTTATCGATCGAGAGAGAGAGACTTCTCTTCTTGAAAATTGTGTAACAAATTCTTTGCTCGAATTATATTTTTTCAAATCTTAAGAATTCAATACTTCGAATCTTAAGAATTCGAATCGATTGCCATAACGTTTTTATGTTAGTCCAATAATTTCGCCCCATTTATCTCCCGTCGTATCCTGCCCCTATATTGTTGGAAGTTGAAATATTGATATACACATACATAATTGGGTATACTAGCTTTCAATAATTTTTCTATCATGATGTATATTATAATTATATTGATCTTTTTTTTTTCATTTTTGCCCTCAAAACCCTTTGAACATGTGAGATTGTAACAACCTAGCCCAATACTGTGAAGTGTTGTATGCTCTTGGGCCTAGCCCATCACGGATTTGTGTCTTTGGGCTCACCCCAAAAGACGTTTCACAGTATGTAGACCAGTCCTTTAATTATATACCCAGCATCTCTTCTGTGTTTTTGCCGATGTGGGACGTCTCCTCTTAAGATGGGTTGTTACATATACAACATCTATGGACTCAACGTTCTCACTGAGGTTTGTCCCACCGCATGAGATTTATCTAGACTCAGCTCTGAGGTTTGCCCCGACTCACTAGGATTTGCATAAACTCAGTTGAACTCTAGCCCCACATCGATAAGGCTGACACAGGAGTAGCACTGATACCATCTATAATGACCTGACCTAACACTGTGAAGTATTGTTCGTTCTTGGGCCTAGCCCATCACGGATTTGTCCTTTGGGTTCACCACAAAATGCACCTCACAGTATATATACCATCCCTTTACTTATATACCCAACATCTCTCCGATGTTTTTATCAATACGGGACTTCTCCTCTTAAGATGGGTTGTTACAGAGATACAATACTTGCTTTTTGCGTTGGACTTGCTACCTCACTCTGATTCACAAAAAAATCACAAGGAATCTTATATTTATGATTTGCTGACCTGTGCTATGTGATTGATCTTTTAGCAACAACTGCCATTTCATTATCATTCATATCAACACAAAATTATTGTTTTCGATATTTATTGTTTTAAAACCTTTTTTTGGTTGAGGGGAGGTGGGGGATGGAATCGAAAATCACAAAATTAAAGGAGAGGAGCGCGGTTAATTATCGACTATAAAGAGATATTTTATTAAACACATTGTACCATTATTAAATCAACTAACTATATCGTTCAAAAGTATCTTTAGCTTTATTTACGATCTAACTTGAGAAAGACGTTTCTTGAGAAATCACTTTCAGTAAAGAGTTAGAAAATTTAGCTAAACTATTAGCTATTTTGTTTAAACGTATAGGAAAATATATGAAACCCATGAAATCAAACGTACTTGAGAGTTTTCAAACGTCTTTACACATCATTTATTTCTCCCATGAAATAGTAGTCGCTCATTTCAGAATTATATCGATAACATTTTTAGCATCAGATAAGATCATATCAACAAATATATTTAAGGAACATATTTTAGACACCATAAAGAGATTTATGACTTAAAGAACGTTCATGTCTTAAGAACAAGAAACATATATGCATTTGTTAATGTACTTATGTTTTTGTTTGTCACCTTGTCATCATTTATAAGAAAAAATTATTTAAATTTCTTAAAGATGATGACTGTAAAGTTCAAATGGCACTATAATTATTATGTTTTGGTACTTTTCATTTTTTAAGAGTCAGACAATTTAAGTTTAAGCATAAAATTTTTAATTTTTTATAATAAAATTTATACATTTCTATACTACGTAAAAATTACTATAAGTCATATTAATTGATAATTCAAAATATTTAAAAATATATATGAAAATTTTATGATAAAAAATAGATTGATTTAAATCTCAAAATTCAAAAGATGTCATATAAATTAGGACAATGGGAATAAAAAAATTTAAAAAAAATACAGTTACAAATTCCTTTTAAAGTTTAAAATACAATTACATATCTCCCTTATATCTGTATAAATAATAAATAATCTAATTTTTTTTATAATTTCATCTCTATGTTACTAACGTTGCATAACTCTAACCAAATATGGAGCGACCCCTTGGCACTCTCAAGTGACAAAAGTACCTTTCGCATATTATAACATCTAAATCACGAAAGCACTTCTACTTTCAATTGCTTAGCCTAATTAAAGTGTGTACATACTTTAATTTAAATATTAGATTAAATATAATTAATGCCATAAACATTTTAAAACAAATTTAGTTTATACAAGTTCGAAGCAATTAAATATTAACATCTAGAACTTGCATTGACCCTCTAAATATATATATTATGAGCTATGTATTTCAAGGATTTTTTTAATTTTTTATTTTTTTTGAATTTTCCATCTGGTGTTTAATGTCCACAAGACTATTTCGGATCCTTATCGCATACGGGCTCATTCGGGGGGAAGCACTCCTTATCTAAATTTTTTTTCATATTCAAAACTCGAATCCATGACCTCTCGTCAAGAGAGAAGCAGTCCAATCCGGAAACTATATATGAGGCTAGAGAAATAATTTAAGCTCTCAATTATTTCATTTTTTTTAATGTAGCACATCATAAATTCACATGTGAGTTAATTGTAGAGAATAAAGAGATATTGTAATATTTGGGAGATATGACTCATCTTTCATAAATTAAAAGTCAGCAAAAACAATTCAATTATGATTGCTATTATATTGGAATCATATCTTATATACACGTGTAAATTAAGCTACAAAATATATGATGTTGTATTCAGTATTCTTATCCTCTCCACACTTAAATAAGTTTATTACACATATTCGATAATTATTTATATATAAATAGATGGATAGATAGATAGATAGATAACATTATACCATGTTAAACATGATATGAGTATTGGGGTGTGTTTGGTACGAAAGAAAATGTTTCACTTAGGAAAAAAAAGAGTTTCCAGAAAATGTTTCTTTAGAAAAATAAATGATTTCTTACTGTTTTTTGGTATTCGTTCATTAATCAAAAATTAAAATATTACTTTAAAATAATTTATAGCAATTTTTTTTCAATATGCAACTATCAGAAATGGACAATGCGCTGCATAGGATCCATTTGGGCGAAGCGCTCCCTATCAAGAATTATTTCATACAGGCTCGAACCCAAGATCTCTAGTTAAAGAAGGAACAGTCTCATCCACTACACCACATCCTTTGGTTGTATGTGTATATATATATATATATATATAGGATTATTGTGGTAAATAATGAAATTTTTGAGTATCTATTGTTATTATAAAAAAAATTACTCATATGAACAAATGATTTTAATTATTTGAAGATAATATTGTTCGCTTTGGGGCTAAGTCCGCACGACTTTAAAACGTGTTATTAGTAGGTTAAACGTGTTTATTTGTATACTCAGTGTCTCCTGTGTTTTACTGACGTGAGACTTCTGGGTTGTTGCATACACCCCTCTATGGACTTAGTATCCTCGATGAGGCCCGCTAGTGATATTGTTATCTTTTGACCTAAGTCTGCACGGCTTTAAAACCTGTCATTTGTAGGTAAGATGTGTTACTTATATATCCAACATATCTCTTGCGTTTTACTGATGTGAGACTTCTAAGTTGTCACATACACCGCCCTCTATGGACTTAGTATCCTCGATGAAGTTTGTTCCACTGCATAGGATCTGTCTAGATTCAACACTAACTGCCTCGTCTTATAGAAATTTTCCTAAACACAGTTGAACTCTAGTCCACATCAACTGTAACTATCCATCCCGCTAATGATATTGTTCACTTTTGACCTAAGCTTACATGACTTTAAAACGCGTCACTAGTAGGTAAGACATGTTCACTTGTATACCCAGCATCTTTCTATTTTACCGATGTAGACAGCTTATCTTAAGATGTCTCATTACAACTCTATTTTTTTAGATCCTATTAGTAAAAGGTTAAACCACTCTAGATATATGTTGTTATAATTTTATATATCCCTAACTCTTTAGGTTCACATATATATATTTAAGATAATATACTTTTGTTGTAATTATATATATCCCTAACTCTTTAGGTTCACATATATATTTTAGATAATATACTTTTGTTTAAAACAGGGGGAATCTTCACTCACTATCAAAAAATATTTGAACGTCCATATACGTCCCCTTCTTAATGATTTTGCCAATTCGAATATAGCTGGTTATATATATACCCCATCTATTTTAATTAAAATACATGGACCTTTCATTATTTAATAATTAAAAAACATAAACACATTAGAACACATGATGTGTTTTATTGTCCTTTCCAATTTTGTAGCATCACATTACACGTAAAGTTTTTTTGTTGTAGATATTTATTTTATTTTCTATTTTTGTTTCCAAATATACAAACAAATTTCCAGGGTATAGAGTATGGTCACATGTATTGATAACTCTTTTGAATTATCAGATTTTTTAACAATGTAACAGAAAGGATTGGTAAAAGAAAAAAAGAATAGGATAAAATAAGTTGTGAAATATACAAGAAATTAAAGGATTTACCAATTAATCAATATCGTCGAATTTGTTAGGCGAAAAAAATTATTCAATAAAAATATGATTCGCTTAGCTTGCGTAAGCTTGGAGGGTTAGTTTATTAATATATTAAATATTAATTAATATAAATATTATAATAAAATTCTCATATAAATTATTGTGTTTTAAAGATGTTCAAATTCTAAACCAAACAAGTAAAATTAAAGGAAGGAAGCAATTGTTACTCTCTCTGTTTATTTTTACTTGTGAATATTTTACTTTTTGATGTCAATTTAATGAAATTTCAAAGCTAAATTGAAATATCTAAATTTAATATTTAAAATCTAAAATTTAGATGGTTGAAAATTATATGAAAAATGTTACAAGTTGTAGTTTTCTCATATTATTATGATTAAAAAACATCTTAAAATATTGATAAAAATTTATATAATTTTACTTCGATAAGTGAATTAGTGACAAATAAAAATAAACGATGCGAGCATAAAGATCATTAGAAATCACAACATATTTTGACTTCTTCCTCTCTTTTCACATGACCATAAAATTGAAACATTCAAGTCCAATTTGTTTCAAAAAGTTCAAAAAAGTCCGAACCAACTATCAAATGATGGTACTATACTTAAACAACAAATTGCTGGAGCATTTAATATGGTGGGGATTGATGTCCGAGATTTTTTTCATCCTTAATCAGACGTTTCAAAATTAAATTTTTATAAATCAAAAATTAATTTATTCAAAATATTTTCAACTAAGAAAAATATCAGTATTTCAATAAAAACGTTTAGAAAAAATTTACGTTGTTCACAATATTTTTCTAATTAAATTTAAATTAATCGAGTTAGTGAATATCAAATACATAATGATGATGAGTGATTGTGTGGATGATAATTCTCATATTATATATCTTAAGCATGGTGGCTAAATGTAGGGACAGAAGTGTAAATAAACAAGGCAAGTTGCCAGCCAAAGTTTGTCCTCTACATAACATGCATTTGGGCCTAAAGATTTTGACGTTTCTCCGAGAAAATAGTACATGCTGTGTTACCACTTGTTTTATCGGTGTCGATTGTCGTGTTCTTGTTTCTAGCATTAAAAAATATGAGTTAAAATTTTACGAAAAAAGTTTAAAGTTAAATTATTTTAATTTTTTTAATTATTATATAAAATTAGGACCGAGGGAGCAATAGAAAAATTGAGAAATAAGGATGTTATTAGTTCATTGATCTTATGGATCATTATATTGTAGTGTTTTGCCTCTTTTTATATCATTGTATCAATGAAACTTTCCATGGGAAAATTTTGGATTAGATAATTAATGAGATGAGAAATTCTTCAAGTCATAATAAAGTAATGGTGAAAAATACTTTGAATTATAAAAGATTTGTTAGACGGAAATAATTATTGTATCTCTTTTGATATATTTCTCGTTTGTCTTTTTACTCACGATCTTTCGAAATTTACTTTGATAGATTCTGCACGACATCTAATTATTTCGATCCTATCAAGTGATAATCAGAACTTGAGATTGTTGTTAGTGCTTGTCGGCCCTTGGTATCAGAACCTTGGTTGCATAACAAGGTTAATCTCATCATTATATTAACTTTTGATAAGCTCCACTCCTTTCTAGAGAGATAACACGATCTGAACGATTTTTAAGACTATCAGATCCTAACTTAGAGCTTATCAGGCCTAACAAGTGACATCAGAGCCTTGATATCATAATAAGGTTAATCTCATCGTTATGTTAACTTTGATAAGCTCCACTCTTTTCTTGGGAGAGAACACGAGATGAACGATCTTTAAAATTTTGAAATAGTTTAAAAAAACCATCTAAGAAATTCACAAAGCAATAATTTCAACATAATTCAAAATCAATTGAACTCCATTATAAAAGCAAATATATACATAAAATAACAACAACAACAACATACCCCAGTGCCTCAAAAGGCTCCCGCTCATTACGGGATGAGGGGGGATCGGATGTACGCAGCCTAACCCCTATGTTTAAAAACATAAAGCGACTGTTTCCAGACAAATGCAAATAATTAGGGGGAAAAAAGAAGGTAAGATTAATCCCTTTTGAATTACTCTTTCACAAAAATTTCAACATTTCTACAACAAGAAACAAAAACAAAATGTAACTAAAGTATTTAATCTCCTCCTTTTTGTCCTAAAAATTTACACATAAAAATAAAATTCACACAACACATTCTAAAGTCAGAATGGTGGTTCAATTCATATGGAAGAGCCCCATATATATAAAAATATTTCTTGAATTCTTCATATAATTAATTCCTTAATCATAATTTGCGACTAATCAAGCCACAAATTGTCACTAATGCCATAATTAGTGATTGATCAACTTGGGGTTCCACTTCTAGAGTTAATACATCATCTCCATATGCAAATCCTCTTGACGATTGCTTTTGTTTTAACTGCAATTAAAAAGAATATTTATTAGAATCTTTACACTATCAGTATATATAATTTAAATTATTTATAAAAAAATTATATGAATTGAAAATTTCAAAGAACCTACCTCTGCAACAATTTCTCCAGTACTATTTGTAACTTTAAATGAGGATTTCTTGTCCAATTTTTGAATCTTATAGCAACTTTCAATTGATTTCTCATACCCCAAATTTACATTACATATAACATTTCCTCTTGAAAATGTGCAATTTTTTCTCACTTGAAACCATGGCCTCCCTTTAAATCCACCACATAAATATCCATTCCATCTTCCAAAAACTCTCAATTTCTGCATACACACAAAAATAAATAAATAAATACTTCCATAATATGAAATATATATAAAAAAAAAATCCCTTTTATCCTAATTTATGTGGCAAGTTCATATTTTATGAATCAAACAAATTATTCATGATCTAAACTATTTGGTTTTAAAAAGAAAGGCAAGTCCACTGCACTAAAGGCCCCTTTTGTGCAACGTTCAAGGAAGAGTCTGACCATGTATGCAGTCTTACATTGCATTTTTGTCGGATGTTATTTCCCAAACAACTTTACCAATTACTCTAAAACTCTCCTTCAATCTAAATTATTGGTTTAATTCTCAAAAAACTATGTGTCCTAATTTATATGTCATGTTTTGATTTTGAGAGCCAAACAAGCTATTCCTAGTCAAAATTAAATTCGAACAGCGTCACATAAATTGTCACCTAAGAAAAAAGATTTGTCTTCTTTTATTACCTCTTTTTTGATGGAGAAGAGAACTTGTCCATTGAGATCCATGAGGAAAACTTCATTGCTACATCTTTCTTGGTAATTATCAACTCTAAAACAAAGTTCACCTTTGGAATTAAAAACAGTACATCCATTTCCATGGAAAACTAATGATTTCATCCATATAGTAAATGTTTCTCTATTAGATGTAACATAAGGAGATGAACAAGAAGAAGAAGAAGGGGAAGATATATTTTCTGGATGAATTTTACCCATAATTATTTAGAGAAATTCAATTGAAAAACACCTTTGGAATTTTGAAGAAGAATTATTAGAAGATGAAAGTGCTTGAAAGAAGATTGTAGATTAGTCTTACTGAGTAAATAGAGAAGTTGAAAGGGTATAAATAGAAGTTGAAGAAACAGCCACTAAAAAAATAGCTGAAAAAAACAATCAAGAAAGTAGAAACATTTGACTTTAGAGAAACGTGTAATGTTGACGACAATTTTTTATTTTGTTTTAATCATATAATATTTGGTATTTTTACTAATTTGGTTAATTTAAATTCACTTCGTGTAAACTTATTAGAGAGGAAATCACTTTCTACTAAAGATTTTTTTTAAAAAAAAAAAAAAAAACTGTAGACATGAACTTGAAACTTTTAATTAAAGATATAATATATTCAGTGAAATTCCCCAAATGAAGTTTGAAGTGTGTAAAAAAATATATGCATACTTTACCATTATCTCATAGAGATAAAGGTGTTGTTTTTAAAAGACCCTCGTTTAAAAATATGAAATCTCAAAAGTAGAAATACTAGATTATAAAAAAAAAAAAAAGAAATTGACTAAAGTGAAAAGTCAATGATAATATATAAATTCAATAAAGATAATTAAACATAAAAAGATTTAATTCACCATTACATCTATTGGTAGTAGCATTGGCAGAGTTACATATGAAAAATATTCGGGAAGTCACTTGATATCGATGCACTATGAAAAATATTATGTAAATAGGTAATGTAAGTATTTCTTGATTTTTATTCTAACTTCGATAACAGTAATAGATTATGCAAATATGTTTTCAATCTACATATCGAATCTGCTTGATTTTTTTCGTATATATCTCGATATTTTTCGATGTTTGAATATGAATAGATTGGTATTTGGTGATGGTGGGTGGGGGGTGGGGGTGGGGTTAAGTAATTGAGGGGTCTTTTTTTTCCCAAATTACACATTCCATATTATTGGAATAACAAATCAATTTAATAAATAAATACTTATTAGAGATAACTCAAAATACTATGTCAAAGTCAGTCTAATAATAAATATTTATTTGAGATAACTTCAAAATATTTTTAAAAACCATATAATTAAATTAAAAAAACATAGACAAAGAGGTTTTGTTTTTATTTATTCATCCAGTCTGTCTTTGAGCAAATAAATAAAGTAGAATATGACTCTTGATTGAGTTTATTTTTATTCCTACCTCTATGTGTTTGTTTGTATACCCTATATATAATATGCTTTTTTGAGTTGTGACAAGTGAGGTGGCCTTATGGAGAACCACTAAACCACAAAATAACAAGATGCATTTTTCTTCTTTATCTTTCTTTACCTAGGAAATTAAATTAAAGATTCTTTATAATTTTTGGTCAAAAGATATTTTTTTTAAAAAGTTCCAAAATGTGGTCTATAATAACTCATTTGGAAATATGTCCAAAACTTGGAGGTTCATCATTGAAAAATGAGAATAAATTCATTCACATTTGAGGTTTGATATTTCATAGAATGAGAAAATTTATGTTAAAGAATATTCCTTTTTAAAATAAATTTTATACGACATGAATATAAATTGATATTATTTTTGTAAGGACTAAATCGCTAAGCCGTAGCTCAATATGTGAGAATATCAAATTGATTGATGGTGTCATAAGAGCGGGTCAAGCACATTAGTAGTCTAAGCCGAAAATTGAATGGAGTCCTTAAACTTAAAAAATAATAATTAATATATTTTTTATGAATTTTATTCTTCTATCTCTTTGAGATAGTAGAATAGTTTTTTTAAAAATTATAATTGATTTCATTCGGTTATTCTTTTCAATTAATCATGTAATCATATTTCAGATGTGTCAAATTTATTCTAATAATTCTTTCTTTTTATATGAAATAAATCATCTTTACTGTAAGTACTACTTACATATAAATCACCCAAACAAAAATTGTTAATTAGAGTCCTATATTAATTGAAAATGTATGTAGATGTTATGTTATACCCCCTCCGTCTCAAAATAATTGAATTTTTGAAGCTTTTTTCAAGTTTCAAAATAGTTGAATTTTTCAAAGTTCAAGATGAATGTTTGAAACTTTTTCCATATTTGCCCTTTCATTTATTGAA
>JAABOM020000103.1:24656889-24678766 GCA_011800125.2 Solanum clarkiae | reverse complement strand
CTCCCTAATGTTGGGTATATTTATTCATCAAAATGACAATCAGTAAACTTTGCTGTGAATAAATCTCCAGTCATACGCCAACCTCTCTATCATCTCTATGAGGTAGTGGTAAGGTCTGAGTATATTTTTTACCCTCTCCAGTCCCCTCTTGCGAGATTCCACTGGGTATGTTGTTGTTGTTGTTGTATATATGTATATTTGAGACGAGGGTGTTCCGGAAACAACCTCGCTATCTCTATAAGGTAGTGGTAAGGTCTGCGTACATTTTACCCTCCCTAGACCCTAGTTGGGGGATTTCCAGTGAGTATGTTGTTGTGTATATATATATTTGAGATGAGAGTCTCTCAGAAACAATCTCTATATCTCTATGAGGTAGTGATAAGGTCAGCGTACATTTTGCCCTCTCCAGACCCCACTTGTGGAATTTCACTGGATATATTGTTGTTGTTATTGGGAGTATATATACGTTTGAATTAAATAATTTGTAATCTATAATTCTTAACAATTTTATTTCATAAATATTTTAATCTTCTTGTAATATATTTGATTAATCTTTTTTGAATTATAGTTGAGCACATATTCAATCCTTGATGGAGTAATTTATTGCAAGCCTCATTTTGAACAAATCTACAGGGAGAAAGGAGGAGCTCCTTTGAAGCATTCTACATCATGTAATTTTTAATTAATACATTTCAAAAAATTTAAAATTAATTTTCATCAATCATTTATTTGCCTAATTATTTGTTTGTTTCTCTTTTTCTTGAACAGTGGGGAGGCAAAATGAATTGGTATGTATCATTTAATTATACATGCTCTAAAATTACTCTAAAGCAACAATAATAGATATGAGGTAGACCCGCAGAGTCGTCAATATACGTTAGGTTTATTGGACTGGCTTGGGACATTATCCATGATGTAGCAGGACTAGGATATAATATTTGAAGTTCATTTAACAAATGAGTTTTTTAGTCTGGCCCGAATAAACCTATTGATTTGTGAGATTTTTGCAATATGAATTGGGTCAGCTCATTTGCTGAAATAAAAATAAAATTAAAAAAGAGTATTAAAAATAATAAGAGTTCAAACTCAAAGTTTATTTTAAAATTTTAAATAGTAAAATTCATATACTAATTATGTTTTTATAATATGTAATAGTAACATTGATACCATGTAATATTATTCTGTTGTCATTTGTTTTAATATTTCTAAACTATAATTTAATTTAAAAATTTATTAAAAAATATATTTTTAAAAATGTGGATTGATCCGACAAGGCCTATAGCCCACTCGTTGATGGGTTGGACTAGTTATTTTTTGGCCCACAATAAAAATGGGTCAGCCCAACTTGGGCCGTATTGACAACTATAGTTAAACGAACCTAGTAATTTTTACTTAAATTTATTACTAATCCAACAAACAAGTTACGAACAATATTTTAAGAATCATAAACTCTAAATCTTGACTTTGTCTAATTTACGACAACATTAAAATTGTGTACTTTTATGTTATTACAGAACAGAAGCCCTAGCGAAGTTTCAGTTCTATTTTCTGGAACTAGAGATAAATGTGCCGCTTGTGAAAAGACAGTTTACCCCTTGGAGAAGGTTAGTATTTTTGTGTACTTAATTTCTTCTTAGACTTAATTAGTATCAACAAATTTCCTCTTAAAATTAATACTAGTTCATGTTCAACAAGTTTTCTAATTTCTCTCTAGTCTTAGCTCTTGTTATGTATGGAACATTTGTTATTTTGAGAAAGAAATTATTTCCAACACACCTCCAAATTTCGTTGGTTAATAATGATTTTTTATCATTGTGATATACGAAACACAATATTTTTAATTTTTAATTAATCAAAATGTGTATTTTTTTAATTTGTTTATAGAAAATATGTCATATATCTAAATTATTTGTAGAAACATCTTATACTGTTCAACTAATTTTATCAAGAAAGATTAATTTTTTTAGGTTCAAGAGATTGATGACGACATTATTTCTAGTAAGACCTTAAAAGAAGGCGAAATTTCTAATCAACTTGTTGATGTTGTTGTATATCTTAATATCGAGGATGAAGTTTGTGTATATTCATAAAGCAAATTGATCAAAAATGTAGATTTCAAGTAATTGAAGGACTAAAATGATAATTTATCAAAAAGTAAGAGTCTAAAATTGTAATAAACCTTACGATAAATGGAAAATGCTATAGCATTCTCCATTTGTTGACTGAAAATTTCAAATCAGCCTCTGAATAAATTTTTCTTTCAGGTGACGGTGGACGGTAAAATGTACCACAAGATATGCTTTAGGTGCACCCATGGAGGTTGTAAACTTACAACATCATCCTATGCAGCATTTGATGGAGGTCTATATTGCAAACCTCATTTTTCTCAATTGTTCAAAGAAAAAGGTTCATATAATCATCTAACCAAAACTGCTTCAATGAAGAGAAATGAAAGTTTAATCAATATTGAACAAGATGATAAATCATAAGAATTATTTGTTATATACTTAATTGAATGTAATTGTAATTTTCTTTTTATTTAACGTTTATTTTATATTCTACTTAAACACGTATGATATTTGTGTGGTTGATCATATAATTAGTGCAACTCAATATTTACAACAACTTACTCAGTGAAATTTTACAAGTGGAATCTATGGAGGATAAAAATATACGTGGACCTTACCACTACCTCATAGAGATAGAGGTTGTTTTCGAAATACGCTCAAAAGCAAATATATCAACCCAAAAAGTTAAAAAAAAATATTAACTTATAGAAATTGACTTGCTTTCTAGCTAACTTATAGAAATGTCACTATTAGAGATAAATAATTTTCTTTCATTACGAACCAATAAAAAGTTTATAGTATAGAATATGATTTTTTTCACTTATTTTTCATCAAACCAGCTCACTGAGAAAATGTGTGATGAGAAGCAAATTCTCACTGAAATAACAGAAAACTTCCTAGTTCTTTTATACGAAAATATATTAATATTAATTTGAGTTATGTTCTACTTAAACATGTACAATATTTATATGGCTGATCATATAATTAGTGTAATTGAAAAGTTTAAAATCGACTTGCTTAGCTTCTAGCTAACTTCTAGAAATTCACTTTTAGAAATAAATATTTTTTTCATCATAAATCAATAAAAAAATTATATTGTAAAATATGATTCTTTTCATTTATTTCTCACCAAATCAGTTCACTAGAAAATACTTGACGAGAAGCAAATTCTCATTGAAATAGCAGGAAACTTCATAATTCTTTTATACGAAAATATATCAATATATCAAGAAAAGGTAACAATCTAGACCAACTAGTCTAGACAACTTTATCCACAAAGAGTCCATTTAGAATCAATCACCTAATCAATTGTTTCTTTTGTAAGAAAAAGTGTGATTCAATTCATATCTTTTCTTGTATTTATTCCTTCAAATTGGTAGTAACCACTACATGAGAAACTAATATTTTTTAGGTCATATATTCATATAAATAATATTAAATAAACATGTTTGGTACGAATATAAAGGAGCACTAATATTCTAGCTTTAATTTACTTTTATTCACAATTGTGAATGATCTTGTATGGTAGCTCCCTGGACATATCATGTCCGTGATGAATTCATAAACAACATTATCCCAATGCCTCAAAGGCTTCCGCCCATTACAGGGTAAGAAGAGGTCGGATGTATGCAGCTTGACCCCTATATTTAAAAATATAGTGCGATTATTTCCGAATGACCCGTGATGAATTTATAGATGAATATAATGATCGTACATTTAAGAAATAATTGCTACAAAAATTCCAAACATAAATAATATATTTCATATAGTTTTATAAATGAAATGAGAAAAAAAAATAGAATGTATGTATCAAAGTAATTGGATAAAGAGTCGTCTCTGTTAGGTAGCACTTTACCTTCCAGTGTGAGACTTCTCAGCGCGAATGAGAATTTAATTGGGCTCCAATATGAATATCGGACATTGAGTGAGAAATTAAAAAAAAACTAATAGTAAAATTATAAAGAAAAAAAAAAGACATACTACGCGAATAGTTGGTAACACTATTAATCGTTTGGCCATAAATATATGTGGAAATAACACTTGTCAATATTTATTAAGTATTTTTGTCAAATATCCAAAGTTCTCAAGTTCCAGAAAAATCAATGAGAATTTCAACCCTAGCTTGTTGCACAAAATTTATTTGAGAACTTTTAAATATTTAAAAATATCCAAATTTTTTATATTTTATAAAAACATTTATCATTCATAGTTTTGAACTAAATTTCAGTCTTAATTTGTTGCACAAAATTTATACATTTATATACAATTTTAATTTGAGCTTGTTCTCTAAAGGCACTTCTAATTACAAAAAGTAAATAGCATTTTTTTCTTTTGTTTGCTTCCTGTTCTTTCAAATTCATATTAATTCTGTTTTTTGTGATGGTTATGAAACATGTTGACTACAAAATGATAATACAAATTTTATGAATATTTCTAATAATTTTAAGAACTTATGGATATAAAATTATATGTTTTTTTTAAAAAAAATCAAATATTTCTTCCCAAAATCTATAGACAAACACATAACGAAACTTCACCCAAAAATAATTTATCAAAATATTTGAAAATTTATGGTCAAATGCTAGTTAAATAGGAAGAGGTTAAGAAAAGAAGGCTAGCTCTCTGCCGCTTTATCGATAAAGTACTATAACATAACTATTTGCTATTCTTCTGTCATAATCCTCAATATCTGAATTTTTTTAATCTAATATCGAATGTAGCCTAAGATTCACTATTTTTCGACGCTCATTGTGGGTCATTCGGAAACAGTCGCGCTATATTTTTAAATATAGGGATCAGGCTGCGTACATCCAACCTTCCTTACCCTGCAATGGGCGGAAGCCTTTTAGGCATCGGGGTAATGTTGTTGTTAAGATCAAGATCATAAATAATAAAGATAAAATTTATGAATTCAATGTCATACCTTTTGTTTGTCCATCAAAATAAAAACTTTCTTTTTTTTCAAATTTCCACTTTATTAATTTTTACTTTTTTAAATAAACAACCATTATATTGAAATTCAACAGCTAAGCAAATAATTATTTGGATTTAGTAGGCTATATTTTAAAATTCTCAGTTAGCAAAAAAACCCAAACTTGTGAGCTACTTCTTTCTTCTTCTTCTTTAATTCAGTTATCCACTGTGTCGTGTCGTGTACTATGTATCAAGAACCAAAATAGAAATCATGTGAAATTGTTTTTTTCTTTCCCATATTACCCTCATCTTCTACCTTAAACCCCACAAAATTGCCCCCTTTTTTCAAAAAACCAGACCCTTTAGCTTCCCCTGTCCTTGTTTTCTTGCTTTCTGCACTTCAACTGCCACTCCTCTGCATAAATTTTCCATCTTTTTTGGCTTTAGAATTTCTAACACCCAATTTGTTTTTCTCTGTCTGTTATACATGTATTGTGTCTATCTCTGTTGATTTTCCTGGTTCAAGAAAGAGCAACAAGCTGAAAGAAAAAATGGCTGCATCAACTAGTATTTTTGTGATAAGATGGATCAATTTTCTCACAATGGTATGAACACCTTTTCATATTTTCACTTTCTTTTTCAGCTCCAGCTGATTTTTCCTGCTCTGCTACCTTATTTGTAACTTGGGGTTGTTTTGTTTTGGTTACATTGGCAAGATTATATGAACCCCTAAACTGTTTTGGGGTTTGTGTTTCTTGATGTGCTTGGCAACTTTGGTTAGTTGCTTGTTAGTTTAGTTTTTCAATCTATTCTTAATGCTGTTGTTTTTTGGTTCAATGTGATTGTATCAGATTTTTGTTGTAGCCTCTATAAGGTCTGCTTACATTCTACCTGTCTGACCTCACTTGTGGGACTCCACTGGTATCTTGTTGTTGTTGTTTTAGTTGAGCTTGATTTATTTGCTGTGTCAGAAGAAAAGAACCAATTTTTACTAGCAATCTCAGTAGTTCAGTTGGTTGAGTACCCGAACACCACCTTGTTGGTGAGGGTTCGATTCCAACATTGTAATCCCCCTCCCTATTTCCCCTTCCCCTCCCCCCAATTTTGAAAAGAAAAAGTCAATTTTTACCTCCTTTTTTCAATTTTGAGATAGAATGTTTTGCTTTCTAGGTATATTTTGTATGAAGGAAAATGTTTTTTTAGGAAAATAAGTGGTTTAATACTTATTTTATTGTGTTGAACAAGTAAGCAAAACATATTAGCATAAAAATATTTGTCTTATAATTTAGATAAATACCATCTGAGCTCGGGATGAGATGGTGGGGGTGAAGATGAGGTGTGTTGGAGGGTGGGGAGAATGCATTCCATCACTAGAGGAACTTATTTTTCCTACTTTCATTAGAGAAGTCATTTTCCTCATTTTTCAAGGGAGCTTATTTTCCTAGAGAAAGTGTTTTCCAAAATATATGACCAATCGAAGTATCGAACATGGGAAACTGGAAACGTTACCAAACACACTGTCTATCTTTTTCTTCTTTAAATTGAGGTTGTTCTAATTCTTAATTTAGAACAAGAAAGTTTATTATTTTTTGTTTATTTTGGTGGTGTTTAACTGTTTCTGTACCCCATTTGGATCTTGAAAAAATGCAGCTGTTAGGTGTGGGCGTCCTAGGATTTGGGATTTGGATGAGTGCTCATCATGATGGCTGTCGAGAGTCTCTCACTCTGCCTGTTCTAGTTCTTGGAGGAGTTATATTCCTTGTGTAGGTTCTTGGAAAATGGTTTCCTTCACAGAACACACACTTGTTCATTTGGTTTTTCCTTGATAATTTAACCACTCGAGGTTTGTTTATATACATTGTGATAATCATTCTTCTTTCCATGGTTTTCAGATCAATTGTTGGGTTTGTTGGAGCATGGAAGAACAACTCCGTCTTGTTGTGGATTGTATCCTCACTTTATCAAATGTGACATGAAGTGTTTCCCTCTAACTATTCTTGATTGGCATACTTTTTTGTTTGCTTCTCCTTAACATTATATTTCAGTATCTGATCATGCTGTGCTTAATTTTGATGGCAATATTGATCTTCACAGTTATGGCGTAAGTAATGCTTCTTGGAATTTGGTGCATCATCTATCCATTACTGCTGATAGACCAGCCATTGTCCCCCCTTTTTCTCGCTTATGTATTGTAATACCTATGATCTAATAAATTATCATGATGATGTGTTCGAACAATGTTTATCAATAAGCTTATGGGTCGATAGCTATATGCATACTACTTTATGGTGGCGATTGCAGTATGAAGTTAAAAGGCATTACTAAATTTGTGACTCTAGTTGTGGTCCACCAAGATATTTTGGTCATTTCTCTGTTTATGGTCCTTCTTCATGAAAGTTTTAGCACCCTGCTTGTTTTGTTTGTTTTGTGCCTGGCAAGTTACAAGTTTGTAACAATACTTGAAACTTTGAATACCACTACGAAAAACTCAAACGAATTCGAACCAGTTCTGTATTAAATTTTTAGCTTTAGTGGCTTAACAGAATTAGTTTGTGACAGTCTCACTAGTCTAAATGATCTCAAATTATGTAGAAAGATCCTTTTTTTATAACGTCGTACTAAACTTATAGATTTTGGGATGTATTTCCAAATTTGTGTTTATATTTCCTGAAACTTAGGTAGTTTGGCTATGTATCTCTCTGTCTGCTAATTTAATTTTATCGAAGAGCCATGATGATGTATTATTGAGGGTCCTTAGGAGTCTGTCAATAGCTAATTAGCTACAGCAGTGTCAGACATTGCCTCTGGGTTGGTCCCCTCACTGGAACCTACTCTGCGTGAATTGAACTTTCACCGCCTTGGCTGAAAATCACTATGATTAGGGAAGAAAATAAATACAATAGCAACGAATATCCTTAACTAGTTGTTTTATAGGTTGCTGCATTGTGTGTATTCCTGATCCATCGTCCCTCTGCGCAGTGTGCTTAGATTTTGGGTACAACCTCTAATGTACTAAAATGAGCTTTAAAAAGAGTAAACTGGTGTCTAGATTTGCTCAAATTTGGAAAGCATCCTAGTACCGCCAGGTTGAAGCCAACTTTCTTTCTCTTTTTGGAGTTAAATGCACAAACGATGGTCATTCCATAAAGGAGAATTCCTTCTCAAGTATTTTGTTATTTTGCCTTGTTAACCAACAATATGTAGTCTTTAGCACTTAAAGTAGCGACACTAAAACTGCTTTGATTCTTTTCCTGATGACCATGAAATCGGTTGTCTCTAGCTCCAAAACTTGTGGATAATCCACCCCTCTATCCTTCTCCACTTTAATACCAGATTTGGTTCGCAACAGGATTAGAACTCATTTTTTGTGCTCCCCACAAATCCCGCATCATACTACCTTTGCTATAGAGCCAAAGCCCTGGGCGAGGACTCCTCGCAGTCTACTGGAACATGATATGATTTTCAATGTTAGTGTACATCTTATTAATACACAATAACTAAAAATGCACACTAACATGTTGGGTTTGGGTAGAGTAGAGTGTATATAGACCTTAGGTAGAGAGGTTGCTTCCGATAGATCCTTGGCTCAAGGACACAGTAATCAAAGAGAAAACACACACACACACACACACACAGCAAAAAAAAAAAAAAAGGCGAGCCACGACGACTCAGCTGAGACTTCAGCAGGTGAAGTCATAATATGCTGTCTAAAGTGCATAAGACTTCTTAAAGTCCTTCTGGACCATGATAGAAAGTTCCAGTGTTACGGCACAACTTATTGATACCAACCAACTACCCAAGTAATGGCGCTGCTCCCCTCATTAGTCTGAATCTATGTTGTTCGGACTCTCCAAAAATATCAGCAGGTGCGTGTTGGATTCTTCAAAAGTAGTGTATTTGGAGAATCCGACGCGGGTGTGGCATCAAAAGGGGAAAGTCCGCGCAACTTAGCTCTGAATGATGGGACAAATTTATTATATTGGCCAGATGTGTTGATTAAGCCATTCATCTTGTGAGGAGACCGGAGTAACAGTATAGGGATAGGAAAAGAGACTTACATATGGTGTTCATTGACCTAGAAAAGGCATATGACAAAGCATCTACAAGTTCCTTCCAGCCATACTGCCCACATAATGCAAAGAGGAATTGCTCAACCAAGTCTTCTTCTGCTTTTTCCTTGCTTTTTCACGCAGTGACAAAAGCTACACTAGCAAGTGATTGTCTAAGCATGCAAGAGTTCAGCTTTGTTTTCAAATTCATTACTAATCCTATCTTCAGTCTCTTGAACATGAAACTCTAAACTAGTTTGTCATATTTAATGCATCATTAAGTGGCTATTACTGTTGGTACCAGGGTTAATAGGCATAACGTGGCAATTACTGTGTATACGTGCATGCTGATGTCAGAATGCGTTGATAACTACATATTACTGTGATACATTTTGTTTTGCTTTGTCACAGGTTCATTGTGACGAATAACGGCTCAGGTCATAGTGTTGATGGACTAAGGTACAATCACCTGTCGCACTGTCTGATTCTCAATCTCTCGAATTAAAATATTTCAACTGTCCTCTCTTCACTCCCTCAACATTCCCCCTTTCTCCACTCATTTTCTCTACCCACGTCTCGCTTTGGTTATAGAAAGGGATTGTGCTTGTATATTTCATCGAGACCGTCACATGTTTTTCCAGTTCTCCTTTATCCTTTTACTTACTCCTGTACTATTCTTCTAAGTGTGAGGTCACTAATGGCTTTTGTGTGGCCAGGTACAAGGAGTATCAACTTCAAGACTACAGTTCGTGGTTTCTAAAACAAGTAAGCACTGGTTTGTAGGCAGATAAAATGTTGCAGGTTATAGGGTGGTAAGATATGGCGCCTGCGTCTAACTCAACCACCAAAACTAGCTTGAGGGGGAAGAACTGTCCAAGTCCATATAAGCAAACCACCGGTCCGTTTCCCAACCAGTGTGGGACTCTTAACACCCCATTCATGCCCAGGATCGATAGCCCAAACCGGGATGGACTTGACTCTGATACTCAACCCCAAAAGCTAACTCAGAGGGGAGGATTGTCCAAGTCCATGTACAAACCACCTGTCATTCCCTGACCAATGTGGGATTCTAACCCACTCTAACATAGGGCCTAGGCATCATGCCTGATCGTTGTAGGGTCTATTTCAGATGCCTTAAGATGAAAATTTCATGCATAGATTAACTATTTGGTCATTTGTTTCAGCTCAATAACACCAATAACTGGAATCATCTGAAAAGCTGTCTTGTCAAGACTGATGACTGTAGTAACCTATCAAAAAAATACAAGGTCATGTACCGACTCGAACCTGTTCATGATTTATATCTTTTCAATCATATTATTAACGCCTTTGCTATTTTGTTGCAGACTCGCAAGCAATATAAATTAGCAAAACTAACACCTATTGAAGCTGGCTGCTGCAGACCACCATCTGAGTAAGATATTGTTATTATTATTTGTTTGTTATTCCTTGTCCGTCTTTTGCAAGATATTTTCGTGTCATGCTACTCCAAATATGCTTGCGAGATGAAAACACATTAATATCGTCTAGCAGTTATTTTACACTGAAATGGAGCTCTTTGTGTTACAAAAAGAGAAATATATGCTGTAGACAAGTGTTAAAATGATTCTTGATCTATATGCTCATAATGCAAGATTCGCACGTCACATATATTTTCTATATCTGTTGTTTCACCAATTTCTCTATATCTCACGTGTTTTTGATATTAAAATCCTTCTAGCATCGTCGCGTTTATTCCAAGGACTCAGAGATACTCTGCTCCATTTGTAGGTGTGGTTACCCTGTTGTTAACGCCTCATACTATGACTTGAGCTTTCATCCTACGAGTTCCAGCAAGGACTGCAAGCTTTACAAAAACTCAAAGAATGTCAAGTGCTATAACTGTGATTCTTGCAAGTAAGAGTTGTCGTCTAGTCTTGTCATTCTTCACTTCATCCATAGTCATGCAGCTCATGGTTTTTCTTTCAGGGCTGGTGTTGCACAATACATGAAAACTGAATGGAGAGTGGTTGCCATCTTCAACGTGATTCTTTTTGTCGTTTTGGTAAGTTCACGCTTCTAATTAAGACCTCAAAAATTAAGAACTCTTGTTCTTGTTGAAGTACGGTTAATTTTATGAGCCAAAATTTGAAGTTTATAGATTCTAAACTTGCCAACGAATCCATAACTCTTCTTAGTTACTGAATTCACTACATATTTGTACATATTTAATGGATTTCCATATACAAATACAGCGTTGGTTCGTCCAAACTTATAGCTAATAATCTAGCTCTGCCTCTGTTATTCCTCCGATTGCTCGAATTAACTAATATGACTTTTGCTCATTCTCATCCTCGGCTGATTCTTTTGTCAGTCGATGATCTACTTCGTGGGATGCTGTGCAAGACGCAATGCTGCTCGGAGCCACTCTTCTAAAATTTGAATCCTGCAGCTGCAGAGTCCAGATGAGTTGAGTTAGTGTTCTCCAGCTGATGATAACAGTTCATGTTCTTCAGCTATTTGATGACACTTTGTAAAGCTTTGTTCACAAACTCTGTAAAGCTTTAATCAATTGAAATGATTCATGTGATATAGAAGAAGTTTTTATGTTTATGTTTGTTCTACCGTGGTGATAAAGTCTGCGTATATTTTATGCAAGTGAAGAATGTCATTTGATTTTTTTTTAAAAAAATGAAATATTCTTGTCATATCTAGTTTATTCTACTTATGGGTTTTTGAGACGAGTTTTCCCAGAAAATAGCTTCTCTACCTCTATGAGGTAGTGGTAAGGTCTGTGTACATTCTACCCTCCCTAGACTTGTGAGATTTCACTGGGTATGTTGTTGTATTATTCATTCATGTTTATGATATTCACACTTACTGATCCTAACTTGGTAAAATTCATCAGGTATATTAAAATATCACCTACTTAGCTTAAAATTAATATTATATTTTCAAAAAAGGAAAAGGAAATCACGTTTTAATCCCCCAAAAGTTGGCAATTTTGTCATTTGGACTCCAAAAGATGTCTGAATTTAATGTTATTTATTTTATTTCATATAAGTGGAGAATGTGATTTGATTATTATTATTAAAAAAAAAAGTCAAAAATTTTGGCATATTAATAATGTTTATTTAAATTATAGTCAAACTTACTAATCATAATTTAGTAAAACTTCATAAAATATTTACCTATTTAGCTTTAGAATTTTCAGATTTCACTAATTTTACTTATGCAAATTATTATTTTTATTTTGGAAATAATTCATGTCTTAATCCCCCAAACTTGGAAATATTACAATTTGGTCTGAATTAATCTTGACCGTCAAAAAGCGCGGGAAAATATTATCTAAAGATCAAGAAAATGGCCTATAAATAAGACAACTCTAAGTGAAAATTTCTCAAAATTTCCCAAAAACCCCCCAAAAAATCCTAGAAATTCTCTCCAATGGCACCAAAGAGAAAGCCAACTGTTGAGCAGCCATTGCCGACCCGTGTGACTCGAAGCCAAGCCCGAAATGGCAACTCAAAACCCGTTGCAGTTGACCCGGTTCCACCAAAGCCAAAGCGGGTCAAAAAGACCCCGGTTGCTGAGGCCAAACCGGAAGTGAAGGCTCCTGCTGATTCCGTGTCGAAGAAGGTTGTTGTTGTTGAGCACTGCACACAGTGCAGGCAGTTCAAGATTCGGGCTGTGAAGGTGAAGGAGGAGCTGGAAAAAGGGGTACCCGGATTGGAGGTTCGGGTCAACCCCGAAAAGCCCAGAAGGGGTTGCTTTGAAATTCGTGCTGATGGTGAAAATGGAGAGAAGTTTATTAGTCTCTTGGATATGAAGAGGCCATTTGGACCCATGAAGGCTCTTGATATGGACCAGGTCATTTCTGACATTATTGAGAAAATCAAGTGATAAATTTTATTTAATGGGGGAAATTTAGGGGTTTTGGGATTTCAGATTATTGAGAAAATCAAGTAATTTTGTGTTTTGTTTGGTTAAATGCTTGATGCTTCTAATCCATGTGTAGACCTTTGAAAAATGAAAAAAAAAATCTATTCTGATTGTTTCCCGTCATAGTTAAAACGAAATGCTTATATGATTAGCCTGCTTGAAAATTCTATTAGACAAGATTACTAGAGGGTCAATGTGTGAGTATATCCTAGGGGTATCAAAGAAGTTCAACAAGGACATAAGGCCATGTCAAGATCTCAACCTACAAAAGATAGTTGCATATGTGCCATTCACAAGTTCTTTAATTATGAGTGTGGTGTTGACATTGGTGCGTGGACAATTTTTTTTGGTCACCCAACATTGGGTGACGGGCCCTGCTTTGAAACCATGTTGAAGTAGGTCTTAGGCCTAACTCACACTCCAAAAGCTAGCTCAAAGGGAGGAGGATTGCCTAATCCCTATAAGGAGACCACCCATCCTATTAACCACTAATGTGGGACTTTGTGTCTCAACTTTTTAGCAAAGGATTTAAGTTACGAGTATGGTGTGTTGATGTTGGGATTTTGAGAAGTATTTGATAAAGGATCAATGTGGGAAGTAATGACTAGAATGAAACGTTGTATTCTATATTCTAAGAGTATCAAAGAAGTCTATCAAGGACTTGGGTTGTTCAAGGGCTTAATCTATAGGTGATAGTCACATATGTGCCAATGGGGCGGGGCAGGGCGGGTATAGATTTTTTTAAAAAAATGAAAGATTATGCGGGGCGGGTGCGAGTTAGGTTTTTTTAAAAAAATTTCCGTAAGAAAACCGTAAAAAGAAGAGAACCTTTATCTTCAGACTTGGTTTAGATGAATATACCTCCTGAAGTTTCATGTTTTTCCTTAAGTTAAATTAGAAGTGATTAAGCCACTTTACTGTTTACTGTTTATGGTGATTGCACGTTTACTGTTTACTGTTCTTAAGTTAAATTAACTTAAAGTAATTTGAATTTTCAATTGTTTACTCCTCGTTTACTGTTTATTGTGAATCGCGATTGTAGCAAACAAAAGGCCACTTTATTTTATTGTAAATATAGTGGACATGTTTAAAAGTTTTGCGAGACGGAGAAGGGCAGGTTAATGCAGAGCAAGGTGGGGCGGGGCGAGTAAAATCCTTGCGGATTTATGCGGATCTTGCCCCGCACCTGCTCCATTGCCACTCATTTATTCTCGAATTATAAATGAGACTTTTGAGTTTCCTAATAGTTCCCTTTCCTAGAATGTTGAGAATTATGTTTATCCCTTTCCTAAAATATTGATAATTATGTTTAGCAAATGTAAGATTATTTTAAGATCGTTTACCAAATTTAAGGTTATTCCACCATATTTTCTCAATTTTTTTTTTGTATATTTTAACCAACAATTTTTTCAAACGCAGAGGATTCTAGTTGATTTTTTCATGAAAATTTTATGAAATCGTTCTTAATGATGTCTCTCATAATTTCAGAGTGCTCAATCTGCTTTTTACGACGTTTAGGAGCATTTCAAGGGCGAGCTACAATAATTAGATGATTTTCATAGTTTTTGTGTGTGTTGGCACATAGATTTTTCAGGTGCCAAGGCTCTAGTTAATTTTTTTGCAAAAACTTTATGGAACTGTCTGTAACAGTGTCACTAAAAGTTATAATAGGTCTGACATATTTTTTATGGCATTTAAGAGCATTTTAGGGACGACGAAACAAAAATTAGTTGATTTTCTCATGTTAGTCTATGAATTTTTCAAGTGCTAGAGTTCCAAGCTGATCTTTTTGTAAAAATTTTATGGAACCATCCTTAATGGCATCGCTAATAATTTCACTAGGCTCAGCCTGCTTTTTATGACGTTCATGAGCATTTTAGGAGTGACGCAATAGAAATTAGACAATTTGTTTTTAATGTTTTATGTGTGTTAACCTACGAATTTTCAAGTGTTGAAGTTTCGGGATGATTTTTTGTAAAAAACTTTACGAAATCATCCATAATAGCACCATTAATAATTCTAATAGGCCTGACGTGCTTTTTATGGCATTTACGAGCTTTTTAGGGGCGCGATGGAACAAGAATTAGGTGATTTTCTCAATTTTTTGTGTGTTAACGCCCACGAATTTTTTAGATATCGAATTTTCAGGTTGAAAGTTTTGCAAAAGATTATGGAACCATCCATAATAACGCCATTAATTATTTCAATAGTCTTAGCTTACTTTTTACGACGTTCAAGTGCCGGGGGATGCGGCCAAAATTTTTCACGAAAATTATACAAAATCTTCTGTAATGACAAAACTAATGATTCCAATAGGCCCGACCTACTTTTTACAATGTTAAGGAGCATTTTAGGAGTGACAAAATAAGAATTAGGCAATGTTAATGCATATAAGTTAAATTTGACAATTAAATTAGGACAATCTTGAGTTATTTAATTTATATGGTCAAACTTAATGAAAGTACATTCTACTCTATACGGAGACAATCAGCCACGACTTTATTCAAGATTTGTGGTAACTATGCAATATAAATCTCCTTGCTCAAAAAAAAAAATCACAACATATCTCGCAGGATTTCAGCTCAACTTTCATTATCATCAATAAACAACAAATGATTAGCTCTTACTATCTAGGAATCAAACCTTTACCCCTTTCCTTCTTGCTATGACAATTCAATAACTCAATCAATTAAGTAATTATTTTGTTATCCACTATACTAATCATCTTTGATTAATTTAAACTTCAAGACAAGAACTCGATATAGCTAACTCTGACTATGCTTCACAAAAGACAATAATCAAAACGAGCATCTAGTTCCTTTATAAATCAAGATTAGATTTACAAAACTGTTCCAAAAAATATATTTTGAAGGAAAAAAAAATTGAGAGGCATAAACTACACACAAATAGGCTTTTGGCCCAAAAAGATTTTTCACAACATTACAAGCTTGTGCATTAGGTGCTAAATATGGAGGAGTGTAGCATCCCCAATTGGGAATTTGAAAATAGTCAAATTCTATTGTATTTATTACTATATATACTTCTTTTAAAGGAAAAAAATCCATCTTGAAGTTTCAAGGGGACTTTGTAGGATATTTTCTTGGCATTAATTGTTGAATTATAACAAGTTTATTATTTCAATAATTTTTTAAGTTTCATGGGAACTTTGCAGGAGATTTTCTTGACTTTAATTGTTGAATAATTAAAAGTTTATTATTCAATGAATTTATGCGCCCTCTAGAAACCACATCATTGCTCTCTATTTCAATTTATTTGATCTATTTTTTTAAAATTTATTTTCAAAATAGTAATTCTTTTTATTAATTTTAAAGTTTTATATAATATACTTAAAATTGTTAAATTATAATTTGATAGATCTTTAATTTAAAAATATAAAATTAATTTTATTTTTTGTTACTTATGTGTATTATGTCAAGGACAAAACAAATTGAAAAGGAGGATCTCCACCTTCCGTTCAGCAGTTGGCCTAGTGGTTAGCTCACTAGGTTGCTTAAATAAGTGTCAGATTTGATTTTCGTCTTGTGTATGCAGTAATCAATTAGTCAGCGATAAATCCTTAAATGAAACTCAAATTCACGAAAAATTAATCTTTGAACTGTCAGGCCGAAGGATTCCTTGGGAAAAAAAAATTGAACGGAAGGGTGTAATAAGGTAATTATGGACAAGGTCCAAGAGGGCCCATAGATTTACGTCATGTTAGAAACAAAAGTCCTCTTGAATTTTTTATACTTAAATATTTTGAAAATTATGCAACACTTAAGGGAAAAATAATTTAGTTTAACCGTTCAAATTTTGAAAATATACTGACTCAATTAAATTGAGTCAAATTTACATGGTCTTAAAAATATTATCCAGCAAGAATATAGTTGTTTTCAGATAGATTTAAAAATCTTTAATCGAAAATTATATAAAGTATTCATTCAACAACACTCTTTGAGGATTAATATTTAAAAAATTCGTCCAAAAAAAAATTTCACCATAATTTTAATGATGAAGAATTTTTATTTTTTAAACATGCAATATCATGCGATAAGTCAATCATAACTCCAATATAATTTGACTTTTTGAGTAAAAAACAAATAAAAACTCATCATTTCTAATAAAGAATTGAAGGAAAATAGTTTACGTGTACTAAATAGAATTAACTTAAAATCAAATGGTCGTTTCATGGTGATAGTAATATGTAGCACTTTAGTCTTATACGTTGCGACTCTACTAAAGAAATTTAGTTACCAAATAAATAATTTTTCACTCGCTTCATTAATCATTGTAAGCTATATCATTGGATGCTTAATCATGAAATCACAATCTTATAATGTATCATGTATGTTTTTTTTTATATTTTAAAATTATTTGATATTTAAAATTTGCTGAGGAGTAATTTAGATTGATGTTCATTGATACCAATAGTATTACTCTTGTAGCTTCTTGTCCTTCGATTTCTGTTATTATCTATTATTTTTTGTATTTCAACCATCATACTATTTTGTGATAGTACTGTTTCACTACTATTCTCTTTGTTCACTTGTCACTATTTCATTTTTAGAGATTAATTTGACCAAACTTTAAAAATAAATTGAAGTAGCTACATTTAATATTTAAAATCTAAAATTTAAATAGTTGAAAACTATATAAAAAATACTATAAGTTTCAATTCTTCTCATATTAATATGATAAAAAATAAATATTAATATATTGATCAAAGTCCATATAATTTGACCTCGATAAATGAAATAGTACAAAAGAAAATGAACTGACGGTGTATCTGTTATTTGTTGTTATATTTAGGATGCCAAAAATTAAAAAGATGGCGGTGATAAAAAGAAAAATGATGTTTGAAAATATGTTTTTTCTTAACTATACTTGTCATTTTTAGTATAATAAAAAAATATATGTATTATTATTTTATTCATATTTTACTATTAATATATTAAAAAAAATTTAGAAAAGCAAGAACATGAGACAGTTGCTGGCTTTGCACTTGCACCACGTGCCTAGAAGAATGGGCTCCTGAGAAACCTCCTTAAAATCCAACCAAACAATTAATATTAACACTGTTTATTTATTTAATGTTATTATTTTAAAAAAGCTTTATTAATCTTGTTTGTTTTCACCAATTTAATGAATGGGCAAATAAATAAAGGCCTACTGCGAAGGATGTGACGCAATGAATGAGATTATTCGTTCTCTAATAAGAGATTTTGAATTTAAATTTTGGGTATAAAAAGATTTTTGATAAAAAATATTTTCCTTCAAATAAAATCGACGCGATATAAATATAAATATAATTGAACTTCAAAATTGACGTGGAATATCAAAAATAAATAAAGGCCTAACACCACCTACCAAATTCTTGTCAGCCCTTCATAACCTCCAAGCAACATCTTTATTCACATTACTATTCATATCTTCCTTAAATGACTATTTTACCCTTTTAAACCTTTCTATCAATACTAAAATAATTTTTGTAAGAAAAAATTGAGGGGCAATTCTACCAAAAATATAAGATTTTCAATGAAAATAATTGTTGAAAACGTTCTTGATGAGTCAATATTCAACTTAATCCATCACAAATTTTCGTCGAAAATTATACTCCCTTTGTTTCATTTTACGTAGCATCTTTTCATTTTTGATCCATTTTAAAAAGAATATCATCTTATTTTGATTGGAAATAATACTTTAAAATTCTCCTTTTACCCCTTAATAAAATGATTTTCAACCACACAAATATCTAAGAATGATTTTAGACCACAAGTTTCAAAAGGTTTTTTTTCTTAAACACCATGGCAACTGGCAAGTAAAAAAAAATCATATAATGATATTTTCTATCCGTATATAATTCAAAAATTGATCATTGATATCAAGCAAGCATACTAAATTTTCATCATTGATCTCAAAATCGACTATCCCTTCCATAATGATAGAGTTTTGTTGATTTTTCTTATAAATTCTAAACATGTCAAATGAAGTTACTCCTTAGTGCGTGGATCTAATTAGTCGAATCAATTAACTTTGAATACCATATGATTAAATGAATAAAAAGATGGAAATCTCATAAGGGTATATATGTCATTTTACACAAGACAATGTTAGTTTTTTCTGGTTCTTATCTTCACCACATAGGTTCTTTAAAAATACATATTGATAGAGGACTTTGTCATTAGACAACAAAATTGAAGAAAACCTCAAAATTAGATCAACCTCTCTATCCATTTTCTAATATTTCTTCTTCATATAATCATGAAAATTCAGTATCCTTCTTTTCAATTTCTACTAATATTGGTAATAATACTCTTTGTTAGTCAATTATCAAGTTGTAGAAAATTACAAGAAATCACTCCGACAAGCATAGAGCGAAGATTCAATTCAAGATTTTCATGGCATAACTTTGCACCATCTCCTAAAAGTTCAAGAAATGAAGATATTGATCAGAGGTATAGAGTTTCACATCGAACCGTTCCCGGAGGACCAAATCCTCTTCACAATTAGTCTTCATGTTTTGGTCAACTTATGCGTACCTCTAATGATCAATAGCTCTATTCATCAAGATTTAACACGTAAGAAAGATATCATTAAACTTATTTTTTTGTCTTTATTGGGATTTAAACGCGAATTTTTTAAGGTAATCATTGACTTTATTGATCGTTAGGCCACACTTTTGGGTGCCCTTTTGTGATCAATTGAAGCTACCTATGTGTCTCCAGATTAAGTTTTTGCAGCCAAGTTTGATTTTATACATTTATTATTATTATTATTATTTTGTATTATACATGAAAATCACAGATGTATACTAAGAAAAGTCAATATATAGTACTACAAATTGATTGAATTACATTTAATTCTTCTCCATCTTCTTTCTTTGTCTTTTTTCTTTTATAGTTCTTATTTACATACCAATCATAATTGATTTCGTTCTTAAGATTAATCATGAGGTTACAAATTTAAACTACGAAATAATTTTTTATAAAAAATATCAAATAAATTAGACACTTGTGATTCAATCTGTCTCTAAATTTCATATGTAAAAAAACCTTAACACACTAGCCGATCGCGCTTTTTTTTTTTTTTTTCAAATTATATATCAAGTAGTAGTTGAGGAGCTACATCATTGCTCATTAAATTTAAATTTTTAAATTAATTATGCAAACATATTAGTGAGATCAGTCAAAACACCAACTAATTATGTACTTGGATCAGCTCCTACTTAAAAAGTTTTGTGTTCTTTTTTTTTTTTAAAAAAAAAGTGAATTATATTTTAGTACGAAAACTATAGGTGATGTTAAAAAGTCAACTCGTAGACAATTAAGTAGGTAGACCATGGATAAATTAAATAGCAAAAATTGTTATTTATTAGTCTCTATTCAAAGAATAGTGCTTAAATAATATTTAAGTAGTATAAACAATATATAATGGTGGGCAAAACCAGCTAGCTTTCTCATGCTTAAAGACTAAAGAGTATTAATAATCTAGTAATATAATTCACTTTATATATTTTATATATTATAAGAAAAAAAATAAAAAAAACTCTTGGAGTAAAAATTCTTCATGTGTTTCGTTATTTTGATATTCTGAACCTAAAGAAATTACATCGCATTCATATTATTGGTTCATAAAATAAGTAAAATCATGAAAATCAAAATCTCAATTTGAGTATATTTAAAAAAGAAAAAAAGATGTACAAATAAAATAGCTGAGCGCATTCAAATTGACTACTTAATGTGATCATTATATATATATTTTTAAGGTAATCCATGATTTATTTCTTATGTATAGTTTTTTGAACGGTCAAAATTCAATGCAAATTATATTTGAATTGTATGCAAATTAATTTGGACATCGATATTAAATAAAAAGAAGAACGTTTTTGGTGCATGGTTACAAAAGTTGTTAATTTCCTATGACAAATTTGGAGTCGACTTCAATAATATGACAAATTAATTAATTGTGATGTGAATTTAATATGTATTTTCAAGCAACAATAAGTGAGTTCAATGAGACAAAAAAATAAATTACAATATAATCATGCGTCTGCAAAACGACTTTTCCATCCTATGAAATGAAAAGTCATATAAACATTTTTTTTTACATTATTATTAGTTTAATCGATTATAATAAATCATCACCTTATTTTTTAAAATAATATATTATAATAGATACTTTTTTCATTTTTTTAAAGTTGTTATAGTATTTTTTTAGAGTCAACATCATTTATTTTGACTAATATCTTAATACATATATATATTTATTAGATTAATATAAATAAAATCGTAATTTATAATTTTTTTTATTTTTTGTAAATATCTTAGTTTGCTACGATGTTTTCTTGTAAGATACTTCTATGACTTTCCGTCGAGCCTTAGCGCATGTTTGGCCAAAGAAAAATATTTTTAAATTTTTTAATATTTGATTAATTAAGATATTTTATTTAGAAAAATAAGTTTTTCTGAAAATAAGAAAGAAGGCTTCATTTTCATAGGAAATAAGAAAATCAAGTTTCATTAACGATATTCTAAATTCATCGTCTTTTTCTCACTCATTCGATAAACCCAAACCTGATCACCCATTGACGACCATATATAGGACCCCTTGAATACCATTTTAAGTTATAAATATTTGTCACGATCCAAAAATGAGCGTGATGGCACTCGTCTTATCCCACCAAGACAAGTTAGCCTACAACCCAACTATAATCTTAAAACGCGGAATTATAACAAAAATAAAAGTTCAATGTGATGAAAATCCCCCAAGACCTTATTGTCACGTGCACAAGCTTCTAATGTATTACAATAGATTCGAAAGAAAAAACAAGTATCAAATAACATTGTCTCTAGAATAGAACAAAATCATAAATAGGAGTAAGAAGTCAGCTTGAATGGCAAACAGCTACCTCTCGCAATCTCCACA
>JAABOM020000103.1:24623469-24645832 GCA_011800125.2 Solanum clarkiae | reverse complement strand
CCCACCCCCCACCACCCAACACACACACACACACACATCTATGTGTGTATGTGTGTATATATAGGATTTTGTAACCTACTACCTGAATTTAGTAGTTAGCAGTATACCCACTTCTCCTTTTCCCGAAATACGCCTTCATTTTTCTTATTTGCTAATCTCTGTCCCAATTAATGTGGCATTGTTTGATTAGGCATAAAGTTTAAAAAAGAAATGAAGACTTTTTGAAATTTGTGTGGTTATAAATCATTTCATTAAGGGCAAAAAAAGTATTTTAAAACTAAGTTGGTTATATTTATAGAAAGGTAGATATTCTTTTTGTGATACACTAAAAAGAAAAGTTCATATAAATACGGACGGAGTAATAACAACAACTTTCTCAATCTAGTCTCACAAGTGGGGTTCAGGGAAGGTAGTATGTACTATGTAGCGCTTACCCCTACGCTAAGAAGTAGAGGTAGATAGGCTGTTTCCCGGAGGAAGCAATAAATTGTGGATGATTTTGTTTATTTTATTCTAAAGAGGTTAAAGGTTGTCTAGTTCACATCACCAAAAGCTTGCTTGTCCTTCCGCCCACTGCATTGCACGTGACATCAACATATCCAGTGTGATCCAACAAGTGAGGTTTGGAGAGGATCGCGTGTATGCAGACTTTACCCCCTTACCTTGGGCTCAAGAAAAGGGATTTCAAAAACAGGTTTGACAAATACAAAGGTAAAAGTTAAAGTGAAAATACTATAAAAGGGAAATTACAGACAAATACCTACTAATCCTCTACCCTGATCCTGATCCTCAATCGCCACTTCATTGCACGCAGATCGTAGAATCAAAATATGCGTCTAGTTTGAGTCTTAAAGACCTTTCTTGAGTAGAAATTATGAACAATATCTGTTGTGAACATCACAGAGTCAAATTTGTTGATTCTCAGATATGAAGGCATCAAATGGGCTTATCAATTTGCATGCCCAGTAATCCATATGTGGTGTTTAAAATGCCTTCCTAGTTATATTGCAAATCTTTTAGATAAACCTCTTAAAGAATTAGAAGGCTTAGTATATTGCGTTCCGTGATTTGATCGAAACTCTGATTTATAGACTCGGAAGGAGAAACTGTCATCCTAGTCAATCCAATTGGACTTGACATGTCACTTGGAAAGAGTAGCACGAATTAGAATTAGGGTGTAGTCGATACTCCCAATAAAAGGGAATTGACCTATGGTTAGAGTAATTTTAATTTTCATCGATAGGAAAGGGGAAGTTAAAAAGGATTAGTTGAAGCCATACGAATTCAGAATATGTGCATCTTTTTCATTAAAAAAGCTAAAAATATTTGGAATATTGTTTACCAAGGTGTTCGTCGTTCATCTTCAAATCCTACAGACTTTTCCCAATTGAAAGAAACCCACTTATGCAACTCGTCTCCGTAGAGACCACCTCACTTGTGCTAAAATGGGTTCATTATTCCCTCCTTGATCAATCTCAGATGTGCGAAATGAAAGGCTAGAAACTTATCGAAGCCATAACAGGAATTCCACTGATGCAGTAGGGCGCTAGGAAAGGATTGTGGGGAGTAGGGTTGGGGAGAAGGAGAGAGAGAGACTTGAAAACTTGTTTTTAGTTAATATGTCAAAACATCCCTTTTTTAAAGAGATAGTATGGACATTTTGGGTAAATTAAAGTGAGTATGGTGCTAATCTTTGCACAACCAATAGGGGGACGTTCTATTTTGCATCCTTATGCAGTATTTTTCGCATGCATGAGAAGGGGTGCTACAGAAACAGGGTTAGGTGACTCCCATGTGTGATTGATGTGGAATGCCGTAACAGTATATATATATTCAAAGTTGAGAATCTTATGTCGACTTTGTCATTGCAGATTTACACGGAACCAGTACATGGATACAAATTTCGCTCTAAAAAGGAAGTTTTCCGCTATCTACAAACTGGAGATGCTAGAAGACCTGCAAAAAAGAATGTAGCTTCAACTAGCAAGGACGATTCTGTAAGTCTACATCTTTCTGAATCCCCTCACCCGCACCCCCCAAACAAAACCCAACCAAATCGCCTCTGTTATTCTGTTATTTGGACATGTTTGGTATAGCCCCCTTTTCTTGTTAGTGTTCAGTTTGCATACAGAACCTTGTTGGTCATATTTGTAATGTTGCCTTCAGTGAGATGCACCACTCTCAACTGTTTAGCAGGGAAACACATTACATCATGTAAGAGTGGTGTATTTCATGCCTTCTGTAACACATTATGTGTATTGGAGGTACTGAAGAAGCTCTTCTGAAGCAGGCAGGCTCATTGAAGTTGTGAAATTTTAGTCCCACGTGAAATCCAGGTCTAAAGAGAATAATTTCACATCTTACTATGCAAATTGTAGACAATAAGGACATTTGGCTAAGCTTATAAGCTAGTCAAATCCTCTATGAGGTAGTGGTAAGGTCTGCGTACATTTTACCCTCCCGAGACCCCCACTTGTGGGATTCCATTGAGTATGTTATTGTTATAAGCTAGTCAAATTGGCTTATAAGCACCTTTTGGGTCATTTATGTGTTTGATAGCAATCAAAGTGTTTATAAGCCTTCCTAACTTGGCCAAAAACTTTAAGTTGGTCATTCCCAACTTATGGCTTTTCAACTTGTAAGTTCTTTTGGTTTGACTAAAATTTCATGATTTTTCCTTGATATATTTTCTAATTCTCTAAGTATCTTTTACGGAACAAATCTTTAACTTACTCTCCATGTATATTTGTCGTTCGTCCTTTATCTTACAAAAATATATTTTAATATATGAAATATATTTGAGGTAGAGGGTCTTGTGAGAACCACCTCTCTGCCTTCTCGGGGTAGGGGAAGTGTCTGCATACAGTCTACCCTCCCCAGACCCTGCTTACGTGGACTACCCTCGGTTTTTTGTTGATTTTTATGTAAAATGTTAAGGATATTTTAGTCATTTTAACAAAAGAACATCACTTTTTTACCAAACACATTAGCTGTTTATTATCTGTTTCAACACTTCTAGCCAAACATGTTTTTTTTTTTTAAAATTCCGTCAATCACTTGAAGATTCTTTCCAACACTTAAAGCTTATCAACTATCTACAATCCGCTAAGCCAAATAAGCTCAATAACTTGCAGGAAATTTAGAGAATGACTGTTTGGTGGACGGCAAAGGGATGCCTTAATACCTTAAGATTCTAGATCTGAACCACCATCCAAATGCTATTTCTTGTTTTTTTCCTTGCAAGTCCTTTGAATGAGGAGGAATCTTGTCTGATATTGCATATCAAATCTAATCATTCAAGTGTAAAATTAAAGTTGAATGGAAGAGGTGCATACAAATGTGTCCAAGATGTTTTTTTGTGAGCAAGAGGCAGAGATAATTAACCATCTGTTTATACATTGTAAAGTGGTTAGCCAGCTATGGAACCTGTTTACTAGTTTCAGAGGCATAAGATGGACTATGCCTGAAGGGGCAGGTCAGGCTCTAGTAATTTGGAACAGTGAAGGGAGTGATACCACAGACAAAACAGATAAAAATTGTCGTGATATGGTGGACCATTTGGAAGGAGAGAAATTCGAGATGTTTCTAAAGTATCAGTAGTCGTTTCTTTACATAAGATTAAAATGAACTGCATTATCACTTTTTGCTTGTGTAATTCTGAGTATATAGATGATCCTGTAGCAATTGTAGATATTCTAGGATCCTTGTAAGATGAAATAGGACCTGAGATAGGTTTTTCTTTGGATTTAGGTTTTTCTTTGGATTGCTGAGCCTACCAAGTTGTATGCGGCTCTGGGATGTAATTTTTGGGATCCCATCCTTAGTTATGATGATTTAGATACAAAATTGTTACCTTTGTCAAAATAAATAAATCAAAATTGGATGTCTTTTCACCATATTAACATTTCACAGAATGGGTATATTTTTTCTAACTGGTTGATCTTGAAATTCTTCCTCCTTGTCTTGACTAGCCTTATTTTGGTTTTCATGAAGACTGTAATTGGTCTTAATCCTTTGTAGACATAATTTTTGAAAAAATTGAAGTTTGCAAGCTTAGTTTGCTTATTATCAAGAATAGTGGATGTTGATTTACCCTGAATGGGAGGATCTCTGATGTTTAGAAATTTATTTCTGTTGATAGCCCACGACAGATGATGCCAGCTTGAAGAAATTAGGATGCTTTTTGCCAGGAAGAAAGCTTTTTGCCACTGACGAATCGAAAGGTGATAATCTGTAGTTGGAAATAAGTATTGTGCCGTAGTCCCCATCTGAGAGGATGTACATTGTTTATTCAGTGTCTGGTCATCTGTTCTAGTCATTTCAATTCCCTTCATTTTACTTTTCTTCAGTAATATGATTACCTGCTCTCTTTCTTGATGTTGGTAATTGTTTCTCAATTGTGGAACTGGGATTACTGATGTAGGGCAAAAACGTTTTGGTACTTTCTCACCTTCACAGCAATTTGAGAGTTTGAAGAAACAGCCTGACTGCAGTGTGTCTGATCCTAATGCCATCATCACATCCATTTTAGCTGAGATAAATGAGAATCATTCTGCTGAAAATGTTGAAGATGCTGAAATTGTTGAACAGCCATCAGCTGTTGCCAACGAGTCGGATCTCCCGGAAAAGGAACTACTAGAAAACAAGCAGGAAAAGAATAGTTATAAAGCAGCAATGCAGCAGTCAAGAAAATCCAGAAATCCAGAGTCACTTAACCTTGGTCGTCGGGTCTCCAAAAGACTTGCAGGTCAAAATCCAGAAACGGCGGTTGATTTGGATCTTGGTGAACGTGCTCTTCCAGCTGTAGTGGATAAATCTGCGTCTCCTAGCCTCTCCGTGAATGTCTGCAGCCAGGAATTGCTCCAGGACTCCGATCCCACACCGGAAACTGGTAAATCTGATCAGGCTTCTTTGAATGGAGAAGCTTCATTGGATGAATTACCCCCAGGCTGGAAAAAAGAAATCAAAATTACAAAAAAAGCTCATGCGATAAGAAAAGACCCGGTACACATTCTCTCCTCGCATGCACATCATCCTATTCCAGCAGTCTATTTCGCATCATTATTCTGTGGCAGGTTATACATGAGAAAGGCTGTGTTATCTTAGCAGGAGTAGGAGCTGCTTATGTGAAGAATGCTTCATAAGTAGATTTAATATTCAAAGTTGTTATTGCGGGTCTTAAATTGACTTGGTTATTGCAGTTATACATTGATCCAGTGCATGGCTATGTATTTCGCTCCAAGAAGGATGTTTTCCGCTATCTACAATCTGGAGACATCAGTAGTTGTGCTATAAGACCTGTCAAAAGAGATCTAAATGCTACAACGAAGGAAACTTCTGTAAGTGATCACATTTCTGCGCAAGATCACATTTCTGCGCAAGCTCCCCCCCCCCCCTTCTTTTCTGGCTGTTGTTTGGGCAACTTCTTTTTCCTATGTTACTGCTAAACCTTGTTGGTCTTATTAATATTAGGAATGATGTTATAGGGGGCAAGTTGGGAGTGGCCTCCGTGGTGGACATGTGAAGAGGAGGTGCACGGATGTACCAGTAAGAAGGTGTGAGACATTTACCCTAGCACGAGTTAGGAAGGAGATGAAGAACAAAGGAGGTGATTAGATAGGATATGATGCAACTTCAACTTATCGAGGACATGATCCCAGATAATAAGATGTTAGAGGTTGAGGATTAGGGTAGAAGGTTGGTAGGTAGTCGAGTGTTGTCACACTCTAGATGGGAAAGGTAAGGGCTTAGCCCCATCTCGTTGCAACCTTATTAGTAGTGGTCCTTAGTAATCGTGTAGTTTCTTATTCTTCAAGGTGTTTTACTATCTATTGCTTCATTTTTCTTTGTATTTGATATTTTGCCATCGTAAGTGACCAGTTTCAAGAAAAATATTTTTCCGTCATATTTTTCTTGCAGCCCTGCTTCGAATATCTCTCTTTTGACTTGGGTCTATTAGAAAAAACCTTGCTACCCTGCAAAGGCAGGGGGAATAAGGTCTGCGTACATCTCACCCTTCCCCGACCCTACTTGTGGGTCTACACTAGGTATGTTGTTGTAGCGCCTCTAGTGAGATGAAGTTGTTTCTACCCTTTACTAGTAAAACATATTAGATCCAGCAAGAACTCTGTTGAAGTTGGTGCCTTGTAAAACTCTATTTTAGGTACTTGAGATTAGGAAGGACCTTCCCTAAAATAGGTATGCTTTATTCTGAGATAGTGTAGCTGCATTAGTGGAATACACAACTTGTCAAGAGAGGCGATATTGTAGTTGTAAAGGCTGTCCACCACCAACTAGATTTAGTTCGGGTCATAAAGGGCGCAAAGTGGGGAAGGTAGTTGGATTCCGGGTATAGGGGGATTTGGGTGTGCTCAGTGTTATCAAAAGCAAAAAGCACAAACAAGCTCTGAGACATGTTGGGGCTTTAAGCGCAAAGCACAAATAAAGCATGGGCTTTAATATAAAAGGTACATAGGGAGAAAATACAAATATATATGTTCAGTCCAAGACTAGTAATTTATAAGCATGAATGACAAATATATGAACAAAGAAAGTGAAAAATAATTATAATAAAGTGAAATATCAATTATTTAGTGTCGTCTCTTCAGAAGAGGTTTATTGGGAAGGAAAGTATGCCTTAGAATCTTGATGGCGGCATTGAAGCGCACATTAAGAGAAGCAAAGTGCTCAACACGTGTTGAGCCTTACTGCAGGGCTTAAGCGTGCTTTTGATAAAATTGGGTGGGCTATTAAAGTATAACTTAAACTTAAAGCATGCTTAAGCCATTGAGCTTGATGAGGCCTAGGTTGTGCACATTGCCTCCCTTGATTGGTGTTTTGGTGTAGGTGTCAAGGTGGTAAGGCTTGCCTTAGTAATGGATGAGTTGATACGGTCTATCCAGGAGAAGGTGCCATGGTGTCTGCTATTTGCAGATGACATAGTACTGATTGATGAGACTCGGGCTAAAGTTAAGGGTAGATTGGAGGTTTGGAGAGATACTTTGGAATTTAATGGGTTCAAACTGAGCAGGAGCAAAACAGAATAGTTGGAGTGTAAATTCAGTGTTGCAAGAGATGCAAGAGACATTGAAGTGACGCTTGCCACTCAACCTATTCCTAGGAGAGAAAATTTTATGTATCTTGGGTTCATCATCCAGAGTAGTGGTGATATCGACGATGATGTCACACATTGTATTAGGGTAGCATGGACGAAATGGAGACTTGCCTTTGGAGTATTTATGATTAAAAAATATCACCTAAACCTAAAGGCAAGTTTTACAAAATAATGGTTAGACCGTCTCTGCTATATGGGGTGGAATGTTAGCCAATTAAAAAACTCACATGTTCAGAAGATGCAGGTCGCGGAGATGAGGATGTTGAAATAAATGTCCAGACATATCAGGAGTAATAAGATTGAGAATGAGATCATCCTGGAGAAGTTAGAGGTGGCTTCTGTGGCTGACAAGATGAGAGAAGCGAGCGATTGTTTGGACATGTGCAAAGAAGAAGTACCGATGTTCCTGTTAGGAGGTGTGAGAGGTTAGATTTAAGGGTTACACCGTGGGGTAGAGGTAGACCGAAGAAGTATTGGGGGAACGTGATCAGATAAAATATGGCGAAACTTTATCTCACCAAGGACATGACCTTAGAAGAAAAGAGTAGAGGTTGCGTATCCAAGTAGAAGGCTAATGGGCTAGTCAGGTAGGTTGATGTATGACCTTGTGACATAGTAGGTTAGTTAGAGTAATCATGTCTTTATATCCTGTGTTGTCATTATTCATCTTATATTTGTTAATTTTATCGTATTTACATACTATCATTTGCTTTTCATTATTAGTTATTTTCCTTTTTCTTTTCTTTCCTTTTTTTTCTCTCTTTTCTTTTTTCCATATCTAGTATCTTCTGCTTATGGGGCTTGATTTTTTAGACGAGGGTTTTCCGGAAACAACCTCTCTATCTCTGTGAGGTAGTGGTAAGGTTTGATTACATTTTACCCTCCCCAAACCCCATATATGGGATTTCACTGAGTTTGTTGTTGTTGTTGTCAAGGTCTTAAGGCGTGTGCACCTGCACCGATGGGTTTCGTCTTTAAGGACAGAACAATATATATATATATAGCTTAATTATAGTTTTTTCCATTACATTTCTAATTTTTCCCCCCTCTATAGCGCTTTACTCTCCTAAGGCCCGCACTTGAATTGCACTTTACTGTTAAAGCTACCAACAGACTTTAGTGCTTTTTTATGCTCTTTGCATTTGACTGCTCTTTATTTGCATGGTGGAGTAACCCTGTACTCTCTCTCCCTTTTCCTTAGTTTGAAGAGAATAACTCCGGATCTTATTATCTGGGTTTAAATATGCAGAGGCAGTATAATTTCAAAGAAACAAAAAATATATATATATATATATATATATGCGGAGGCAGTAGTTTACATGATACCATAGCCAACTATGCTGTAGAAGGTTAAAAGGATTGACTCTGCACCTTCTGTTTCCAGTTTGAACATGAACTTTATTAATGATCTTTTCTTGCAAGTTCTTTTTAATGAGTAAAATTATTAATAAATTCTATTTAATGATATAGAAGTTTGTTTTTGAGACGAGGGTTCCTCGGATACAGCCTCTCTACCTCTACGAGGTAGTGGTAAGGTCTGCTTACATTCTACCCTCCGCAGACACCACTTGTGGGATTCCACTGGGTATGTTGTTGTTGTTGTTGATATAGAAGTTAAAAAGGAACGGCTCGATACCTCGTGGTTCCTAAATCTGAACCACCATCCGCGGAAATTACCACCGTCATTTCTCTTTTAAGTTTTTCAAATGGGGAAATCTTTGTATTTAATATTTTGCATATCGAATGTAACCATTCCAAGTGTAGAATTTAAGTTGAATGTCTTTTCATTGTATTGACATTTCACTGCATGTCTTAACACTGTATAATAGAATAATCTTGTTTTTTTAATGTAGTAGTTTCATTGATGGAATCAAGAAGATGCAAAGCATACAAAGATATTGAATACAAAAGAGAGTTTGTTGACTCTGTTACATGTTGTCCTATTCTTAGGATAAGGAGCTAACTAAGTCCAAAAAATTGTCAGAGGTGTAGGTAGGGATATCTATAGGAGATAAATTGCACCAACTAAATAAACATAAGGCTTCTAGCCTCAGGGAGTGGTTTGGAGTTGTTATTTTATCAACACTCGTGGCTCCTTTCTGTACAACACACCAAGAAATGCTTGCAGGGATTGTTTTCCAGCTTTTTCCTGATTATTTTACCACTTGCCCCCCTACTGTACTCCAACTGGGTAGTTTCCACTGCCTGTCCAAGGTCGAACCCTGGGATTTGATGTTGGTCTTAAAAGGTTGAGAGCTCCATCATTTATAGGCATACTTAATGTTCTTTGGCATAACCCTGAAATTTCCGTACCTTGCTTTTACTAGTCTTTTAATTGGGATGGTACTCACAAACTATGTATTTCATTGTTTCAACTTTGGCAAGCTTAGTTCTTTTAAACTCAAGACTAATGTATGTTGATCTACTTTGAACAAGAGAACTCTCTGACAGTTAAAACTTCTCTCTTTTGGTAGCCCACAACAGCTGACACCAATTCGAAGAAATTAGGGTGCTCTGTAACTGAAAGCCAACCTTTTGCTGCTAAGGGATCCAGAGGTGATACTTCTTTAGTTTATATTCCCTTGTATTCTAACTTTTAGAGGTGATATATACCAAGTGTTGGGGCCATTAACAGCAGTCATTTCATTTCTTTCATTCTAATCTCTCTCCTTGATTATTGTCTTATCAACTCTAAATATACATTTATTTGTCAATTCTGAAACTGGGATTGCTGATGTAGGTCGAAAACGTTCAGGTACTTGCTCACCAGAAGTACAAGATGAGAGTTCCAAGAAACAGCCTGAAAGCGGTGTGTCCAATGCAAACACTATTGTTAGATCATCTGCAGCTGATATAAATGCAAAACATTCAACTGAAAATGCTGAAATAAGTCTAGACACAGAGCCAGAAAAAAGAGACTCAAGTGAAGACACAAATGTCATAGCTGCTGAAAGTGACCCTATTAAAAGGCTATCAGCTGTCTCAACTCCTCAGTCAAATCTAACCCTGGAGCAGCAATTACCAGAAACTGTGGACGAAAAACATATTAATAAAGAAAAACCGGAGCAGTCAAGAAGATCCAGAACTAAGAAACCACTTGCGCCTGGTCGGCGGATCTCAAAAAGACTTGTGGGCCACAGCCCAGAACCGGTGGCTGATTTGGATCTAGGTGAACGTGCTTTTCGAGCTGTAGTTAAGAAATCTGCTTCCTTGGGCATCCTCCTGAATGTTCCTGGTCAGGAATTTTCCCAGAACAAAGATCCTAAAGTAGGAACTGGCAATTCTGATCAGGATCCTCTGAGCAGAGAAGCTTCAGGCGTTGAATTTCCACCAGACGTGGAAAAGGAAATACTTATCCAGAATGAAGATCCGACAGTAGGAACTGGCAATTGTGATCAGGCTTCTCTGAGCAGAGAAGCTTCAGGGGATGAATTATCACCAGGCTTGGAAAAGGAAATACTTTGCCTGAACAAAGATCCTACAGTAGGCACTGGCAATTGTGATCAGTCTTCTCTGAGCAAGGAAGCTTCAGGTGATGAATTATTGACAGGCTTGGAAAAGGAATTACTTGCCCAGAACAAAGATCCAACGGTAGGAACTGGCAATTCTGATCAGGCTTCTCTGAGCATAGAAGCTTCAGGAGACAAATTGTCACCAGGCTTGGAAAAGGAATTACTTGCCCAGAACAAAGATCCAATGGTAGGAACTGGCAATTCTGATCAGGCTTCTCTGAGCAGAGAAGCTTCAGGAGACAAATTGTCACCATGCTTGGAAAAGGAAATACATGCCCAGAACAAAGATCTGACAGTAGGAACTGGCAATTCTGATCAGTCTTCTCTGAGCAGAAAAGCTTCAGGAGATGAATTATCACCAGGTTTGGAAAAGGAAAAACTTGCCCAGAAAAAAGATCTGACAGTAGGAACTGGCAATTCTGATCAGTCTTCTCTGAGCAGAAAAGCTTCAGTGGATGAATTATCACCAGGCTTGGAAAAGGAAATACTTGCCCAGAACAAAGACTCAACAGTAGGAACTGGCAATTCTGATCAGTCTTCTCTGAGCAGAAAAGCTTCAGTGGATGAATTATCACCAGGCTTGGAAAAGGAAATACTTACCCAGAACACAGATCTGACAGTAGGATCTGGCAATTCCAATCAGGCTTCTCTGAGAAGAGAAGCTTCACTAGATGATATACCACCAGGCTGGGAAAAGGAAATACTTGGACAGAACAAATATTCTACAGTAGGTACTGGGAATTCTAATCAGCCTTCTCTCAGCAGAAAACTTTCACCAGACGAGATACCCCCAGGCTGGGAGAATGAAATACCCCCAGGATGGAAGTATGAAATACCTGCCCAGAACAAAGATCCTATTATAGGAACTAGCAATTCTGCTCAAGCTTCTCTGAGCAGAGAAGAAGTTTCACTGGATGAAATACCCCCAGGTTGGGAAAAGGAAATACTTGCCTATATCAAACGTCCTACAGTAAGAACTGGCAAATCTGACCAGGCTTCTCTAAGAAGAGAATTAGCTTCAGCAGATGAATTACCTCCCGGGTGGGAAAAGGAAATGCTTATCCGGAACAAATGTCCGACAGTAGGAACTGGCAATTCTAATTCACTGGATGATATACCTCCAGGCTGGGAAAAGGAACTACTTGTCCAGAACAAAGATCCTACATTAGGAACTGGCAATTCTAATCAGTCTTTACTGAGCAAAGAAGCTTCAGCGGATGAATTACCACCAGGCTGGAAAAAGGAATTCAGAGTGAGAAAACATTCTCGTGGGATAAAAAAGGACCCGGTATTCTCTTTCTTCCTCAGCATTTTGTCTTCCCTCTCCCTCTGTACACTACTTCTCTCCCTCTCTTTCTCATGCACATCATCCTATTCAAGCAGAGTCTATTTCACACATACCAATTCATAAAAAAGAAGTCTGTTTTACACCATTATGCTGATATGGGATATATGCATGAGAAAGAATGCATATGGAGAAGGGTTATATAGCTGCTTATGTGGCAGACGTGGAATGCTGCATTAGTGTTTTGCAGTGAGAATTATAAGTTAACTTGATCATTGCAGTTTTACACGGATCCAGTACATGGATATGTATTTCGTTCCAAAAAGGATGTTATGCGCTATCTGCAAACTGGAGACATCAGAAGTTGTGCGGTGAAACCGACTAAAAGGGATCTGGATTCAACAATGAAGGATAATTCTGTAAGTCTGCACCTTCTGGATCTCCCCCCCGGGTTCCCCATCAAATCTAGTTGTGCTGTATGTTTGATAACTTCTGTTCTCCATGTTATTGCTTTTCAGCTTGCAACTCAGTACCTTATAATTTCCAGATCTGGACCACCGTCCTGAGCTTTACTCATTAGCTTGTTAAATGATGAATATCTTTATAAACTATAGCTGCAAAATGATGCCATAGAAATTTAAAAAAATGACTCAATACCTTAGTGATTTCGAGATTTCAACCACCATTTCAAGCATTATAAATAAGTTTTTTTTTCCTTACGAGTTCTTAAACGAGGAGGAAAATCATTATGTCTAGCATTTTGCATATATGGATATTATCATTCGTGTGGAAAATTCAAGTAGAGTGTTTATTCATTAAATTAACATTTTGCAGCATGTCTTTACTTTCTGTTTCTATCTGACAAAATAATCTGGGAATTCCTTCACTTTACTCCTGATTAGCCCTTGCTTCAATAGACTGTTGTCACAAATCCTTTATGCATTTCACTGTTCATGACGAGATTCGAGTTCGGCAAGTCCATTTTTAATTTCTCAATACAAGTGTATTGATTTACCTTGAAATGGAGGAATTTCTGATGGTTGAAAGCTTCTTTCTATTGATAGACCTCAACACATGATACCAGTTCGAAGAAATTAAGGTGCTCTTTGGCCGGAAGACAGCTTTCTGCCACTGAGGAATCAAAAGGTGATACATTTTAGTTGGGAATTTGCTCGAACTCCAATTCTGATAGGAGATACAACATCATTCAGTATCAATAGTCATTTCAATTCCTTCAATTTACTCTTGTCGTTGATATATATCATGCCAAATTCTCATACATGTTGATAGTTATTTTCAATTCTGAAACAGGAGTTTCTGATGCAGGTAGCAAGTGTTCTGTTACTTGTTCACTGGCACTACATGCTGAGAATTCCAATGAACATCCTGAAAGCAGTATGTTGAACCTTAATACCAGTATTTCATCTATTGAAGCTGTTTGCCGACAGTCGGACTACCTCCCAGAGCAGCAATTACCAGAAAATGAGAAGGAAAAGCATAATAATAAAGGAGTGCCAAAGGGGATGAAGAAATTCAGAAATAGTAAGTCATCTACTCCAGTTCGCCGTGTCTCAAAGAGACTTTCACGAGACAACCAAGAAATGGTGGCTGAGTTAGATCTAGGTGAACGTGCTCATCAAGCTGTGGTTAACAATTCAGCCTCGTCAGACCTTCCTATGAATGTCTCTGGTGGGGAATTGGCCCAGAAAACTGATCTAGCTACTGGCGATTCTGATCAGCCCTCTCTAGGCGGAAAAGCTTCATCACGAGATGATCCATTTAAAGTTGTGAGGTGTCTCTCAGAGGGCCAAGCGTTTAAAGAGCAAAATGATGAGAGAATATTGCAAGATTCTCAGCCAGCTGGAATATCAGATGAAAGAGGAAAGGTTCACTTGGAACACCATCCGGTTAGACAAAGGCCTACAGGAAAGCTGGCAAAAGAAGAACAAGACGGTCAGAATAGATCATTGGACAATTCTCAACCAGCTGAGCCATCATGGAGAAATGTTGATCTTAATGTGGAAAACCAGCAATGGCAAGATATACAACTAGCTCCATCACAGGGAAGTGTGGATCTTAATATGGACAACCAGCAATGGCAAGATACACAACTAGCTCCATCACAGAGAAGTGTGGACCTTAATGTGGAAAACCAGCAATGGCAAGATCCCCAACTAGCTGAACCATCACGCAGAGATTTGGATCTTAATGTGGAAAACCAGCCTGTGAAAGAAAAGCAAACAGGAGAGCTGGTAACTGAGAATCAAGATGAACAAAACAGAAGATTGCACGCGCAACTAGCTTCTTACCCATTTGGGGACTATTGGTCAGACCCATGCTTGGAATTTGCATTCAAGACCCTTACAGGTGCAATACCAGTAGAAGATACCCTGTCCTATCAGGGATCTACCCATCAAGAATACAATCCTTCCTACTCACAGGCCGATGATGGGTGCTTTGAATTGCCATTATTCAACACTTCCAGCTATTACATGAATGATGTTCCAAATCACTGTGCTCCATCGGAGGAGAACATCAAGGATCAACCGCCAATAAATCAAACCTTTTTGCCCCCTGGAAATAATATCACACTAGGTCACAGTAGTGTTGTTTCTCAGAATCCAGGTTTGACCTTTTTGCCCAATGGAAATAACAGCACACCAGGTTACAGTAGTGTTGGTTCTCAAAATCCAGGTTTTGGTTCCCAGGCTAAGGACTATCAATCTAGATTTAAATCTCAAAGGTGAATGAGAGCACATAAAGAGAGGGAAGTGTTAGGTGCATCGATGGGTCAACTAATAACACGACGCTGCTCCTTTGAATGCATTTTTGTGCAGCTATATCTTCTGGTTGTACATTTTCTGATGCGACTTCTGGAGTTTGGGGGTTATCTTTAACTGGTTGAAGTTGATCACAGGTAATGCTTCATCAATTGTCTGGAGGTAACACGTGAATTAGGTTTATTCGAACCAGATAGCTGGTCGAAATGTAGCTTTAACATTTTGAATGCTTAGAGCATATGATCAGTTGGAATTTAGACAATTGTTTGCTATGTGTATTCTGCATAAGTTTGGATTCTGTGCTTTTATAACGCGTAGATTCATCCCTCTGGATTGTTGAAGCATAACCCTAGAAGATAAGAAATGACTCAAATAGAGTTTTTGAGACCAAGGTTCATATTCCAATAGGTATAAAAAGCTCATCTACCTCATCCTTCCAATATACTTCTTTTGGTGGAAGATAGAAAGTACGACAATAAAGAGAGTAAAATGTACACAGACGGCAGAGTGGAAGATAGTTACCTCGAACTACATTATATTTTTTTTAAAATAAGAAGAAATAAAGAGTGTTATGGACAAATTAGTTCCCTAGAATTTCAAGATATTTGACCTGGCTATCTCACAACTTGGCATTGTCTACCGCAATGGTAAAAATCATTCCGCATAAAATTGAGGTGTACGATACAATAAATTGAAAATCATGACAAAGAAGTATCATCAAACTTAACTTTAAAAATGCTAAAAGAAAATCCCAACTTTTTCATTCCAATAATTGCTAGGAACACACTATGACTCGATATAGCATGTTCCCGCACCTTTTTTTAACTATAAAGATTTCATAACGAGTAGATATTTCCATAGGAAAAATCGATAATATAACCAAGAACAAATTGATCGATGGAGTGATGCTTCACAATTCACATCAATAAGAAGACTCTTTCCATCCTCCATAGTTTTCTTCTTCGTGCCCCCCGTCAGGATATTCCTACAAAACATAGCAAGAGATATCAAGCTCTTAGCATACCAATTACACTTTAGTGATGATTCAGATATATAGTTGATTCCAACTTGCTTGTTCGGAATTGAGGAGTCAATAAAATTTGAGAAAGAAACTTGCCTCAGGAGTAAAGGTCAGACCAACTTTAATTTCTCCACAATATTCTTCATCTTTAACTACATTATAACACGTTATTGGGATGCTCCCTTCTGATAAAACTGGTTCAATTGGTATCCTGTAGCTCAAAAACAATACTATCAAACTAAGATTATATACGTATATATGTATGTATATAGAAACTAAATAAATCTTAGATTCGTCTTTAAATAGATAAAACGTTTATTCGTTTCCATAAACTAATAATATCAACCGTTTAGACCATAGTTTGCATAACATTGCAAGAAAGCAGATGTATATGCAGACGTTGCTCCTATCTTCATAGGGTGGGAAGGTTGTTTCCAATAATGAACCCTTAGCTCAAAAGAAAAGAAGAAATTGAAGCAAGGTGCAAGGAAATAAGAAAATAAAATAACACGATATAAAGCAAATGAAACAACATATAGTAATAAATATTGAAGAAAAGAAGCTAAACGATTATTATAGTGGCGTAGCTAGCTATATATAGTCGGGGGTGGGGTGGGGTGGGGGTGGATAATTTGAACTCCCTTTAGCAGAAAATTATACTGTTTATACATGATTAACTTTTTCTTTATGCATATAAAGTAGATATTAAACCCCTGTTCGACTAGTTAGTGTGTTCTCTCTTTCAAATTTTGAACGTCCTAGTGAATATCTTGGCTCCACCATTGACATGATACACTTACTAATACTACTAACAAGGAGAAGTAGAGAGGAACCTCTCCCATTAGCAATGCAACAAAGTTCGAACTTAGCTATCTACTAACCTTGTACCCTAATTCCTCGATCTCCATACTTTCCTATCCTAGGGTCACGTTCTCAGCAAGATGTATACAGATCTCCACATGTACTCATACTATGTCTATATATATTGGAAGAAAACTACATATAAATCTTAGATTTGTCTCTAATTAGATAGATACACTTACTTAACTTCCCCAACAAAATCATCATCACCAATAGCATCACTGTCCATTATCTTCAAGAAGAGTTCTTCAACACCATCAGAAATGGAGAAAACAAATGTTTCATTCCATTCTGGTTCACTTCCCTTCCCTATGGAAATTGGCAACATCAACATCATATCATAAAACTTAATTCATCAAATTTCATTTCATTTTTTCTTAACAAGTATATGAAACTATAATTAAGACAAAATTAACCAAAAATTAATGACCAAATGTACCTGATGCAACAGTGCTCTTTATCTCCTGAGATCTATAAGTTAAGATCACATATGGATCCATATTATCTGTATCACACAAGATGATGACATTTTTTAATCCAGAAAATACAGTAGAAATCGAATTTCCATCAATCTCGGATGGAGCCAAAGATTCACTATTTTTTGGCTTTGGGGTGTGATGGAATAAAGCAAAATGGCTCTTTAAACTGTCTGCGCTTTTCGAGGCTCATCATGGGTCATCCGGAAACAGTTGCGCTATGTTTCTAAATATAGGGGTCAGACTGCGTAAATCCGACCCCCTCTTACCCCGCAATGGGTGGGAGCCTTTGAGGCATTCGGGTAACAGTAGAAATCGAAGTTATTCATAAATAGAAAATAAAACTTGTACATTTTCAATAGATGATCTTTTTATCAACCAGGATCTTCGATTATATCAAAAAATGAGATTTTTTTAAACCAAATTGAAGTAAAATGGACAAGATGAATGTAGATTTTTTATTGATTATTATTCTTCAATTCTATTTTATTTGATATTATTTTATTAGGTACAACGCTATATGTTAATGTCACTACTATACGATATACATTCAAACTTTGAAGTTTATACGTTCCAATCGCAAACTCAAATAAATATACACTAAGATCAAATACAAATATAGTAGATTTTAAATTTGATCGTGAATTTTTATTGGATCTAAGCATCCATAACTTACATTTAGATCAGTCTTTGAACATAAATCAACAATTAAAAATTATTTGACTAAACAAAAAAATCAAATCAAATTTTATATTAATTCAAAAAATGTTAATCTTAAATTTTAGCAGCAAAGAAGTAGATCCAAATATAAATTCATCTGGATCATGATCAGTTTAAGGACTTGATTTTTCTTCTAATTTTTTTCCCACCAAATTCTAATCTAATGAAAAGAGATCCATATATTAAACTGATCAGATCAAAAAACAAAAAAGTGAGAAAAACTTACTGAGAAAATCAGTGTTTTCAAGGCCTTTAGCACCAACAAGAAGTACTACAAGTTTTCCTTGTACCATTTTTGATCAAAGTCTCGCAGATTCCCAGGAAAACAGGCTCTCGCAGGAATTTTCGGACAGAGATCGGTTTTTTTTTTCGAGGAAGAATATGTTGAGCTGATGTTTTTATATGCGAGTACGACACCGGTTTGGGTGGGGTTAGACCGGTGACTGTACCTTGAACCGGACGGGTGGATTGAAGTATGGATCCTGGGATGGTACGATCTGTCAAATTGAAAATCACATTTTGTCTTTCTTTTCCCTTTCTTGTAACAGGGGAATGTGTACAGGATAAACCCCCACCAGGTAAGTTCAATGCAACGAGCTTGACTTAGAAGGTAAATTCCTATGAGTTTCGAACATAAGACCTCCAACATATATCAAAAGTGCTTTTAAATTATGTGAAATTAGATAAAATCGTCATTCGTTAATATTTTGATTCAAAAACGCCTCTGCTCTTCATACTTTAATCCAAAAATGTCCTTATTGATACTTTTGAGGAAAAAAATGCTCTTTTTCTAAAAGAAAAAAGACATTAGTTTCTAAAAATACTATATGCCATAACCTTTGTGAGTTGGTGGTTGATGAAATAGTCAAAGAGACATTAAACAGTCGTCTAATGTTTGTATAATTAACAAAATCTTAGAGTGTGATCTAACATTTTTTAATAAATTTTTTAAATTTATTCAGACGAGATTTGTATACACTCATCTGAAAAATTCATAAGTTGTAAGAGAAATAAAAAGAAAGTCATTTACTAAAATGCCGTCTCAAAAAGGAAACAATCAAAGAAAAATTACTTGATATATTAATGGGAGTAAAATTAAGATTCAGAATATAAACAAGTATCACTCACTAATCTAACACTTAACCACTCTAAATATTATACCTACTTTTAAGTAATTTCATTGATCGATGTAGTACCATAAAGTTGACTAAGTTATAACGAAATAACCTCTGCTCTTCCACTTCTTTTTATTCAAAACGTGAGCAATCCTTAAACAAAAAGATCCTAAAAGGCTTATTACGCCATGTTAGATGATCATATCCTAATTACTGATACAAAAATTAGTGTCCAACTTACAATATCATGCATTCCTTATTTTCTAAATGGATATTGTCTGAGGCATATTATCTCAAGTGGGCATATTATCAAATTATTAGGTTTTGTATATGTTCATTGTATGCATAATAATAATAATTGTATACGTTTAGCCGCCTAGCTAGCTCTACCTTTATAAAAACAATTTTAAAGATTATTTTCTTTTATTTATATATTCAAGTGTCAATATATATATTTGTAATGTCCATAGTGCAAAAAGCCGCCATACCCCTATATAAACTCCCAACTCAATGTGGAAATATATCCAACAACCAAATATTCTTCTTATACTAAAAAAGTGTCCACTAAAATGAGTCATTTGACAACTTGTTTAGTGTTCTTCCTTCTTGCCTTTGTGTCTTACACTTATGCTTCCGGTGTATTTGAGGTCCATAACAACTGCCCCTACACTGTTTGGGCGGCGGCAACCCCCGTAGGAGGTGGTCGACGTCTCGAGAAAGGCCAGAGTTGGTGGTTTTGGGCCCCACCGGGTACTAAAATGGCACGTATTTGGGGTCGTACTAATTGCAACTTTGATGGTGCCGGTAGAGGTTGGTGCCAGACTGGTGATTGTGGTGGAGTCCTGGAATGCAAAGGGTGGGGTAAACCACCAAACACCCTGGCTGAATACGCTTTGAACCAATTCAGCAACTTAGATTTTTGGGACATTTCTGTAATTGATGGATTCAACATTCCTATGTCTTTTGGACCAACTAATCCTGGACCGGGAAAATGTCATCCAATTCAATGTGTTGCCAATATAAATGGTGAATGCCCTGCTGCACTTAGGGTACCTGGAGGATGTAACAACCCTTGTACCACGTTCGGAGGACAACAATATTGTTGCACCCAAGGTCCTTGTGGTCCTACAGAATTATCAAGATTTTTCAAACAAAGATGTCCAGATGCGTATAGTTACCCTCAAGATGATCCAACGAGTACATTTACTTGTCAGAGTTGGACTACAGACTACAAGGTTATGTTTTGTCCTTATGGTGCTACTCACAATGAAACAACAAATTTCCCATTGGAGATGCCTAAAAGTACCCTTGAAGTGGCTTAATTAAGTTAATTCATCATGAGTGTATTAGCCATCTCTTTCTTGTTCAATTTGGTTGAGTTTTGGTCATTAATTGTCTTTGTATTACCCACATTTCTTTTAACTTTTGTTTTCTCAAGGTGGCAAAGATTTGAATAACACATTGATCAATCGATCATTGTACTTTGTCTTACACATGATGTTTTAATTTTTTTCTTGTTAATTCTGATTATTGAAGTCTTAAATTTTCTGAAAACAGTCGCGCTATGTTTTTAAACATAGGGATCAGGTTGCGTACATCCGACCTCCCCTTACCCCGCAATGGGCGGGAGCCTTTGAGGCACTGAGGTAATGTTGTTGTTGTTGAAGTCTTATATTTAGAAAATAAAAAAGGAATGAAAAAAATAGCGTTGATAATATTCTACAATTCCTAGATCTAGAAATATAAAATTGTAGGGACAAGATAGACTATTTAATAAATCATGAGATGGAAACATTTTTTTATAGGCGGCTTTTAGAATATTTTCATGTATTGGGCCGGGGCGGAGCCACGTAGGGTAAAGGTTGATCATTCAAATTCACTTTGGCGTATAATTATATTGTCTATATATTATTATTAAAATTATTCTTTAGGTATATACAACAATTAACGAATCTGCTTTGACTTTTTCGTATGTTTGATTCTTCATATTTTGAATCCATTAAAAAATTTCTGACTCGATCTGATCATATGCTTGATATTAATTCAAGATTTATCTTGGACTTGACAAGTTTGAATCCGCATTTGAAAAGTCTTACTTTAAGGGCAAAAACAAATAAATATATTTTTATGACTCAAATTCAATATATCTCATTAAAAATTAGAATATAACATCCCAGCACAAGAACTCTTTGCATATTTTCAGCACATCACGATGCATGCTCCCTGACTTTTATGCAACTACTCCTCGAAACAATAAGTAAAGTCTTTGACACAATAATATCAGATTTATTTTAAAATAGTTATCATATTTTGATTTTTGATAGTTAATATAATTAATTGTCAAACCTAAATTTAATTCAATTTACTAGATATAATTTTAAAACTAAAATTCAAATATTTATAAAAAAACTATACGAAAATACTATAAATTGCAGCTTTTTTTAATATTAATATTATAAAAAGATAAATATTGAAATATTAATCAAAATTCATATTGCTTGACTCTAAAAATAAATTACGACGAATGACATGAGACATAGAAAGTATTTATCTACTAATCCTCCTCCTTCAATATTAATTAATTTTTTGGTTTAGAAATGACAGATCAATCAAGAAATATTCAAATAAATTCAATTCACCTTCCTTTTTCCTTAAAAGTGTCTAACATATCATTTAAATTTGAATCACGTAACCTAAGTCCCCACCATTATTATAAAAAAAATATGTCAAACTAGATAATTAATAGAAAAAAAATATGTCAAATGGATAATTAATAAAAAGAAAACGTATGTGCATCTATAGTCAAAAGTCAAGAAAAGGGGAGTATTAGTGGGTGGTTCATTAATTATTGATTACTATGTTGTCAAAAGAATATTAAGTCATTTCATTCCATCAATTTTTGTTAGTCTCAAATTAATTATTGTTTCAGAGTAGATTAATATTGGTAAAGTCATATTTAACTTTATCGTTTTTGTCTTTGGTCATCAGTATTTTCTATCATTTTAAAATTTCTATATCTATATGTGTGTGAGAGAGAAAGAGTCGTTTTAATTAATCTATTACATGAAGCTGTAAATAAATTAGAACCCTTACCATTTTTCACTTAGATAAAATATTTATGGAAAAAACATGTCGTTAATTAAGATAAAATGTGAAATTTTCTATATTTAAAAGTATAATATTCTTTTTTCTTTGATGAATAAATTGATCATAAAGAAACAATAGTATTATAAAATGATGAAGACAGAATAGTAATAATTTAATAGTTTGCCATTGTTCAAAGAATTTGCTTATATTGAGGAGCACATCCAGTGAAGTACTTAATTGAAAATGTTCTAAAAGCCGCCTATAAACAAATATTTTCATTTATTGACTTTGTTACTAGAAATTAAGAATTTTCCATCAATCTCGGATGGAGCCAAAGATTCACTATTTTTTGGCTTTGGGTATGATGGAATAAAGCAAAATGACTCTTTAAA
>JAABOM020000103.1:24583105-24595735 GCA_011800125.2 Solanum clarkiae | reverse complement strand
ATATATGCTAAAAATAAGTGCAGTAGTGCGTAGAGTCTGGGCTGTGTGCAGAAGTCTGGCTTGCTGGCTTGCTAGAATTCCCATATCGGAAAAGAGAGGGGGAGTCATGGGCTATTTAGTGAGGGATCGGTAGCTTAACATGTGAGACGCCTTTTGAGGCTTTCCCACCAGGCTTTCCCACCAAGGGAACAAAACCGTCCGCCTAAGCTGTGTGCGGGCAAAGCGGATAATACTTCACAGTGTTGATGTCGAATCATTATAGATGGTATCATAATACTTCAAAGTGTTAATGCCGAATCGTTACATTATTATCTGTAAATGTCTTATTCTTAGTTGAACATGACTTTCATGCTGTGAGCAGAAAGCCTTTTCTCTATTAAATAATAGAATATCTAATACGTTACCAGTTTATACTTACTCTAATAAGAGCTCATTTAGTTGGACAAATAAGTTAACTCAAAATAGTTATCTCATCCGCAATGCATAAAAATAACATTACAATCTGAAAATAAAAACGAGATAGACCAGACCAACTATATTAAGAAAAAGGAGGTCAAAAAAGGAATATGACAAAAGAACAAATTCCCCAGCCCCACCGCTTCTTCTCTAACACACTACTACTCCTAGTTGATATTCAAATCCGCCAGTTACTCTTCCTCAGTTTCCCGCTACTCTCTCTAAAATAAAAATATCTTAAAACCCTACTTCACTCAAAAATCGGTCAGTTACGTTCAATTCTACTACTGTTCTCTTTCTCTCTCTACAATTTTTAGGTACATTTTTCTCTATCGATACGTTATTCAAGCTGCTTTGTTCATCGCTGTATGTTTCCAAGCTTTTTTAGTTTTGATTTTGCATATGGATTTGATGGTTGTTTCGAATTTTGATTTTTTTGCTGAAAAAAAGGGGATTTTTTTTTGTGTGTTTGCATCAGTGAAATTGGAAACATATACAAAAATTGATTTGTATTGGAATGAGTGGATTCGAATGATATACATAGCGGATCCGTTGTAGTTTGGGGTCGAGGTGTCGGTTCACTGAAGCAGTTTGTTCAATTCGACTACTCTGCTTCTCTATGTCTATCTCTCGACTTTTTAGGTGCGTTTTTTATGTGTTTGTGGTTTTGATTTGTCTCTATCCCTTGTTTATTTGACTGTTTCGAAGCAATTCAAGTTTTTTTCTGCATTTTCACTACATCTTTTGAATTTTTTTTAATTTAAAAAAATTTGTTTTTCCTTATTTGTGTTTTTTATTAAGGTGATAATCCTCTTTGTTGTGAAAATCTGATCATGTTTTGATTTCTGACAGAATGCTAGTGCAAAGTTTTGATCTTTGTGTCGAATTTTGATTATTTAGTGTTTTTGCTGAAAAGTAGTTTTTTTGTGTGTTTGTGATTATTTAGTTCTTTAGGAGGTCCTTTGGTGATATCCATGAATTTGAGATATTATAAAAATTAGACACGTTTGGCTGCTACACAAAAGTGATATGCATGAATTGATTTGTATTGGAATTAGTGAGCTCAAGTGTAGACAAATGTTCTTTGTTGTGCTTCTCTTGCTTACTGTGAAATATTTGGTCTCGGTACTGGATTGTTGGAAATTCTTTCCACATTTTTGATTGGATGCTGTGAACTTTTAGGATTGCGCATATCTGTTTGTTTTCTTACCGAAATCTTCTTATGATCTGTTCAAAAAAAGAAGTTTCATTTTCTTATTAGGTGGAGCTAATCGCTCTTGCCACTTCCAAGTCTAGATAAAAGAAGAGGGTTCTAAGTTGACAGCTAGTATAAAGATAGTCTAACATTATACTGATCTTCCTCGTCATAATAGTTTTGCAGTTTAAGGATATTCTTCGGCTGCAAGTCATGATACAAGTTAAAGAGGAAGCTCCAACTCCAGACATTGGTGGATTCATTTCTTGTTCATCATTCTCTGATAGCAGTCATGAGGCTAGCACTCCGAGATGCTCCTCCGAGCCTAGGTAAGCTCAAAACTTTGATTTTTCTTTTTGTCTTTGAGCAATTGGACCTAAAATAAGGTCTTTGAAAAAAGATGGTTGATTGATGCAATTTTTGTTTTCACTTCAATTGTTCAATCCTATTTCAGTTCCAGTTGTCGAAGGAGCTCTGGTCCTACTAAACGTTCTTCTCAGGCAGGATGGACAGAAGAAGAGGTAATAGGCTAGTCGCTGGAGCTCTTGTTGTACCTATTATATGGTGATATTTCAGTTTTATTAGTTCTCTATAGAAGCTTTCTGCATACGTGTATGATCATTTTTAGAACCTTGTGATGAGAGTGTGTCTCTGTGATAGTTAGGTACTTGTAGAATTATGTACAAGAGTTGTCATGTCCTTTTTCCTTTGGGTTTCTGATGCATATGGATGCTTAGGATGTATAATTGAGCAAATGAAAGGATAAAGATAAATTTTATTACATAATTCGAGTTTCATTTGCTCATTTTTACTATTTCCATTGACTCATTTCTTTTGATATAGAAATTTCTGACTTCTTTGTTCCTTTCACAGGATAATCTGTTGACTGAAGTGGTAAAAAGTTTCAAAGGGAGAAATTGGAAAAGAATTGGTAATAAACCATTTATTCTGTCATGCTTTATACTTTCAGCTAGTTTTATGTTTTGGATCAGGTTACTTTTCAGCTTGTTAACCACAAAGACTTTTACCTTTTGCTCCTAGTTGCTTTATGACTTGGTTCCTGATCCAGGATGGTAGTTGGGGCAAGCATATAGAGAAATGGCTTACATGTCTAACTTTCTGTATCGGTGGTTTTTTGTACCTTAAAATACTATCACTTCCTTTTGCAGCATTTGCTGCTTCTTAAGTTGTCACCTTTTTTCATGAAAGTAACAACAAGACACATCAGCACTGGTGTGGAGTTGATATAATGAACTTTCTGCAGTATGAAAGTTACATACATGAAGCCAGTCCATTATCTGCCATTACTCAGTAGACAAAAAGTTTTAGGGAACCTCTATGATCTACCTTTCTTTTTAATCCTTTTCAGTACAGTGAAAATGTTTTACCATCTGTGGAATATCGGGCTATTTCCTGGCGTAACTTCTGCTGTTCTATGTATGAGTAAAATTTGTCTGCTGAATGTTTTTGTGGTTGTATTGTGTTCTCTTTTTTCTATAGCTGAGTGCTTGAAGGGAAGGACTGATGTGCAGTGCTTGCACCGCTGGCAGAAGGTTCTGAATCCTGAGCTTGTCAAGGGTCCTTGGACAAAGGAGGTACCAAACAGTTTTACAACTATTGGTTTGCTACAAGTTATATTACACATATCAAGACTTTGATTATTAACAACATCTGTTTTGTTCCTTTTGGAATTTCAGGAGGATGACCTGATTATTGAGTTAGTTGAGAAATATGGCTGTAAAAAGTGGTCTGTTATTGCAAAGTCTTTGCCTGGTCGCATTGGCAAGCAATGCCGGGAAAGGTCAGTTTCCAGCTCCACCTAAAATCTGTTGCTATGCAACAATTTGTATTTTATACTTCCGACCAATTTACATGCTCATAAACCCAGAACTTTTTAAAGGCTTCGGGGAACATCTGTAGTTAGCTTGCTTACAGAGTTTCCCCTTGCCTTGAGAACTCATTTTGTCTAACTTTTCTCGTGTTATGCAGGTATCTTATATTTTTTGTCTTATTATCACTTAGCTCGACTGGATTTTCTCTCCTCTTAGGTCCTTGTTTATAGGAGCATTGTGTTTCCTGTTATCTATTGTTTGATGTCATGTGCATCTTGTCAAAGCAATCAATCAATCCTATGCCCTAAAGTGTAGGGGTTGGCTATATGAAAGATCCATATTCCATAAATATTGGGAGCCAGCTAAATATTTGGTTACTACAATTTACTGGTGAATTCTTTGTTGAATTTTGCAGTTAAAGCCTAAAAAGATCTGCATCTCCATGTTCTGTTCCTATAGAAAAAATGACATTGGCTGATTAATTGCAAGTTATTGTACTTTTTCAGTCTCCTATGTACACTAATGTTGTGAGATCATCCATGAATGTCACAGGTGGCACAACCATCTTGACCCAACAATAAAAAGAGATGCCTGGAGTGAACAGGAGGAATCGGTCCTATGTCACTATCAACAAATATATGGGAACAAATGGGCTAAAATTGCGAGGTTTTTACCCGGAAGGTATTCTAGAAAATCTATTTTTTCTATCATGTATATCAGTGTCTGATTTAGAGATTCTTTGGGCATGCTGAAAATATGGATCAAGTAATTTGCAAAATCCATCACCCTCATGCCAATGGCAGAGCATTGGAGTTCATGATGCTGAAAAGTCAGCATTAGTAAAAGTGTGATATAACTCGTATGTCAAATCAACACAACCTTTTGATTTTTACGATGCCTTGGTACATTGCTTACAGAGTTTACCAAAATCCTGGACACTATTTGAGCTTGTTCAAGGGACATGAGTAAATTTTTTAAATGAAGGCACCGAAGGCATATGCAGCTTTCTCTTCACTTTTACTTCTCTTCATCTTTTTATCCAGTTTTACTTCCATCTGGGCTTTTCACTCCCTTTTTCCCAATATGGTTTCTTCTTTTTACTTCTTGAGGTTAAAAGGAATCATTTTGGGCCTAACTCAACCCAAAAGGCTAGCTCAAGAGGAGAGGATTGCCCAAGACCATATAAGGAGATAACCCATCTCTTCTTTATTCAATGTGGAGCTCTTCAACATCCTACCTCATGTCCAGGACTAGACATCGGAGCGTGAGCAATTTAAATAGGGGCCCAACATCGGAAAACAAGAATTTGGATGGATCCTGCTCTGATACCATGTAAAGAAACAGATCTTGGGCCCAACTCAACTCCAAAAACTAGCTCATGAGAGGGGGGTTTCCCCATCCCCTTTTCACCCCGATGTGGAACTATTCAACAATTTTCAACTTGTAGTAATAAGTTTAAGTTTAGTTTTCCAAAAGATCAATCAATCTGACTCTAATCTGACTTTGAAAATTAGTCAGATTGACCCTCCGCAAGCAACTTATGACAACCAAATAGAGACGGAGGTAGTAATAGTGTGATAACTTCTCTCCTGGATAGTCTGGATATTCTAGGTTTTGTACTGTTCCTTTAAGGACTCAATGCCCTGTTATAACACAGAGGATTGACGTTCTTTTATGCTAATAGTTCTGTGTACATGTTCAATTTGTCTCTAACAAGTCAACTTAGTTTATCATGATTACTCTCAAATGATTTTTTTGCCTACGCTTGATGCATTCTGTTTGATTTTCACTGAAGTATCATATACGCACATATTTTTGATTAGTTCTCCTTTCCGATCTAGTTTTCCTTTTCGTGCTTCCTCAGGACTGATAATGCAATTAAAAATCATTGGAATTCCACACTGAAGAAAAGATCAAACTTGAATTTACTAAGCAAGTTAGCGCTGGATATCCAAAGTGAGGAATCTCCAGATTTCTCAACTCACAAGAAAAAACCCGAGATCAAGAAGCATCCAGCACTGGCTCATAATGCAGAAACAATCTTTTTGAGCGAGCAGACAGGAGTAGATAATGCTGCTGATGCTTGCTCAACTGATCTGAGAATTGGATATGCTTGTTCTCCTCGAAATGCTTTGCATAAAGGTACTTCTTTATTTGGAGACTGTAAATCATCAGAAGAGAATGTGAGGGATCTGTTAAAGCCACTTGGTGGATTACAATTTGGCAAGGCAGAAATTCTTCCAATTGGTGGGAAAGATAAACAATGCCAATCCAATTTAAGTCTCACTAAAATGTCATATCCTCTCTTGGCTTCTCCTTTAGATTTTCCTTTGGATCCGTCACACAGTACCAGAAAGAGTAGTTCTCAAGTTGAGGCTGCTCATCCTACTTCTTTTGGGAGAATGTATGAATCTCCCAAAAGGTCTAGGTACGACACTGTTAATGATCCTGACCATGATTTCTTGAGTTTGTCCTTGGCTGGCTTCACTGAGGTTTCCCAAGGTAACAAGAAGAATAAAACATGTGATACACAATCTCCTTTGGCTCTCAAGCAGCCCGGCCGTTTGTATTATGAACCACCAAAATTAAAGGACTTGATAGTTCCTTTAACAGATGAAAACCTTAGTAGAGACAACCTTATCAGGCAACAAAATGACCATCCACTTTGCTCTACACCTCCTAGTCTTAAGTTAACAGTCTCTGCTAATGGTAGCAGTCCAGAATCTGTGTTAAGGAACTCCGCAATGAGCTACACAAAAACTCCTTCAATCATTAGAAAGAAGACTTCAAGATTTCCAGAAGCTTCAGGGCATTATAGTTGCACAGGCACTACTACGCCCATGCATTTTCTCCCGAGTGCCCCTGACAGGGAAGACACCTCAAACCTGAAGGACAAGATTTCTGGTTGTAAAAGATCAGTTTCAGGAAAATCCCTTGGAAGACGTTTGGAATATGCATTTGATATGGAATGGGATTCCTCTAGATGTTGCACACCAGTTTCTGCAGCTCCACCTGGTGGACTTACTCTTGGTGCTAATAAAATGTTGACACCATAAAGACAGGTTAGTAATGTATCTGTTCGGTTTTAGCTTCAGCTTTTTCCTGCTTCATTTGAGAAGATTTTTATTTTGTTGGGAGCTTGATCTCTACAAGAGCATCTTGATTTATCCTAGTTCAGTTAAAAAGAGCAACTGATCTGACAAGTCTACAAATGATCTTAGCCTAACCACATATTTATGGATGTGTGTAATTGCATTGCTTTTCACTTTTTGTTACTCTCCCCAGTTTAAAATAAGTGTTGTTTAATGTTTTGGTATACCCTTCAAGAAAATCATTAAAGGTAATTTCTCATCAAATTGCCTTTTATCTCTACTGAGACTTTTTAAGATCATTTATTGGAGCTAGGGTAGATTAATGCCTTGTTGGTTTTCTAGAACCATAGAACGACATGACCAAATTGATTTGACTACAAAGACGCTTATTTTGGACTAGAGGAGTAGTACATTTTGTGTGGTTAGACTTGTTGATTCGCAGGATACAGACATTGGCAATTTTTACATAGCAAGGTGATCTATTTTTCAGTTAACCTTAGCTTATCCTATGCTTCTTAAGCCCGTTGTATTTGGACAACTAGAACAGAAGGCAGCTTCAAATTGATGTTGGACCGCTGTTTTAGTTAAAACAAGTGAAAGATTCAAGCGTCTAGCAGTTGGCTTCAAAATTGTTGCTAGTACTCCATTGTCCTAACTTTTTGAAAGTTTAACAATATACATGTCCTAACCTGCTTATGATTAGGGCGATAACTGCAATTAAACATGTATAAAACTGATTCCACTAATTTAAAAATAATTAACTATGATAAAACTAAAAGAAATATCTCAATTTAAAGATAAATAAATTAATTTAACCCTTGTTGGAGATAAACTAATCTCATATTTGTTATAAAGTAGTGGTTGCTAAATTGCTATAACAAAGAGCCTATGATTACTTTTTTTAGTCCATAGTATCCGTTTTTTTTTTTTTTCAAATGTATATAAATTAAAATAATTTTAAATGTGGAAGTTTTAAAAAGGAAGAAGGGAATTCTTAATCAGTTACCTATATTTTAGGGATCCTTTTTGGTAAAGTTAAAATTAATCTCAATAATTTAAAAACAGTTAATTGTAATTTTTAAAAGTAATTTTTTTGTGGAGCTGACATGTATATGGACTTAATAATGCAGGTTAGTCTCCTGATGAATTTGACATATACAGAGAAGGATTGAAAGAATATGTTATAGAATGCTCTCAAACCTTTACATTGGATACATGTTTCATAAAATTATAATTTGGGTATTCGGAGATATTCCTATAATCACTTGCTAACTAAAGCTATAGATATTTGGTCCAGAAATATTACTTGACCCATTGTCAGTTTTGTCAATAGTAACTTTCATTATAATCTCATATGTGTATAATGTGTTTGAATTATTTGACTGTTTAATGCAGCAAATCTTAAATTTTTTTACTAAAATGTATCGTCGCCAACAACTTCATATTTTGTTGAAAGATACAAAACACGATTAGCTCCTTTTACTTAATTACATTATGTATTATTCATAAATTTTAATGGATTGTTTGTTCAAATCAAACTCATGGTATAAGTGAAATTTAACATCAGACAATGTTCATAAATAATTATACTTTTTTCTTTTTAAAAAGAAATTACAAATTCATGATTGATAGTATTTCTTTTAAACCCGGCAAATCACGGATAAGTTTACTAGTCTAAATATACTTGACTAGTATTTTAAAAAAATTAAATATTTATCAAAAATATGTTTGAATTGGTTGAGTAATTTATAAAAAAATAATAGATGAATGATTTTTAAATTACAAACAAAATTTGAGCAATTTTTTGTGATAATTATTATTAGTTAATTTTATATTACAATATAAAGTTGAATAATTTTTTTATAATAAAAATTATTAATTAAGCGATCAGTTAAAAAATTAACTAGAAAACTATTTACTATAAAAGAATATCAAAATTTGGAAGGTGAATACAAAGTTGAATAATTTTTTTATAATAAAAATTATTAATTGAGCGATCAGTTAAAAAATTAACATTTAACTCGAAAAACTATTTACTACAAAAGAATATCAAAATTTGAGAGGTGAATGTGATTTATTTTTAAAAATATTTCACATTTTAAAATTTTCATTTACCCTTTCCTACACCGACCCACTCACCCACCCCAACCCACCCCTCCAAAAAATTTAAAAGTTTATTTTAAAAAATTATGATTTAAAAATTTTATTTTTTACCCCACCCATTGCCCTCGCTAAACCATCTCCCCCACCCTCTAAAATTTTTTTTTTTTTCATATTTTGCAATTTTTATTTTTTTTTAACATGCTCATACCCCAAAAAGTTAAATGTCAAAAATTATTTTCCTAAAAAAATTTTTCTACTTTCTGAACAAATTTTTTTTCTAAAAATTATTTTCATATACTAATCAAACAATAAAAAAATATTTTTCAACCAAATATAAAAAAACAACTTAAAAATTTATTTATTTTTCAGAAAGATATTTTATAGGAAAATAATTTTCATGAAATCATTCTCCTCTTCCTCCTATATAAAGGAGATTTTAATATATCTTTTGGAAATTTTAAAATTTACAATCAATGTAAATAAAACAAAAAATAAGAAAAAGCCACTCGTAGCTACAAAGCTTTGGTTTTTACTATCGCCGATTATCACAAATCTCCAATATGGATCTCTTACAATCCTACGCCGACGATGAAATCGCTGAATCGCCGCCACAAAACCCTAATTTCCAATCTTCCGATCAAAACCCTTCGCCGGATTCTTCCCCAATCCGCATGCTTCCTTCTAAATCTGCCGCCCCAAAAGTCGACGACACCATGCTAGCCCTAACAGTCGGCGGCGAAGCTGCCAGAGCTCAATCCAAACCCCTTGATCCGACCCAGCACCTTGTTGGATTCAACCCGACGTACGAACAACTTTGGGCACCAATTTACGGACCAGCTCACCCATACGCGAAGGACGGGTTAGCTCAAGGACTCCGAAATCACAAGCTAGGGTTCGTGGAGGACGCGTCCATTGAACCCTTTGTATTCGACGAGCAGTACAATACTTTTCAGAAGTATGGGTACGCTGTTGATCCCTCTGAAAATAGTTACATCGGTGATTTGGATAAAATGAAGGAATGTGATGCAATTTCTGTGTATAACTTACCACAGCGTGAGCAGAAGAAGAGGAAATTAGAGAAAAAGAAGGAAAAAATGGAGGAGGAAGCGGGTGATGAGCAGGACGTGGATATGTCTGAAGTTGAAAATCCGTCCACCGACACGTGGTTGATGAAGAACAGGAAGAGTCCATGGGCTGGAAAGAAACAAGGGTTGCAAGAGGAATTATCTGAGGAGCAGAAAAAGTATGCTGAAGAGTATGCTAAGAAGAAGGGTGAAGAAAGAGGTGGTGATAAAGAAAAGGCAGAGCCTATGGTTGAAAAGAGCACATTTCATGGTAAAGAGGAAAAGGATTATCAGGGCAGGTCTTGGATCGCTCCGCCGAAGGATGCAAAGGCTGCTAATGATCATTGCTATATTCCAAAGAGATTGGTTCATACTTGGAGTGGACACACAAAAGGGGTTTCAGCTATTAGATTTTTCCCTAAGCATGGTCATCTGATTTTGTCAGCTGGGATGGATACAAAGGTGAAGATTTGGGATGTTTACAATTCGGGTAAATGTATGAGGACTTACATGGGGCATTCCAAGGCAGTGAGGGATATTTGGTTTAGCAATGATGGGTCGAAGTTTTTGACCGCTGGGTATGATAAGTACATTAAGTATTGGGATACAGAAACAGGACAAGTAATTCAGACATTCACGACGGGTAAGATACCCTATGTGGTGAGGCTTAATCCTGATGAGGATAAGCAGAATGTACTTTTGGCTGGTATGAGTGATAAGAAGATTGTGCAGTGGGATATAAACAGTGGACAGATTACTCAAGAGTACGATCAACATCTCGGAGCAGTTAATACAATTACCTTTGTGGATAATAATAGGAGGTTTGTGACCTCTAGTGATGATAAATCACTACGTGTTTGGGAATATGGTATTCCGGTTGTTATTAAGTATATAAGTGAACCCCATATGCATTCCATGCCATCTATTGCGCCTCATCCAAATGGGAATTGGATTGCAGCACAAAGTTTGGATAACCAGATTCTTATTTATAGTACACGAGAGAGATTTCAGCTGAATAAAAAGAAAAGATTTGCTGGACACATTGTCGCTGGTTATGCCTGCCAGGTCAATTTCTCACCTGATGGACGGTTTGTCTTGTCAGGAGATGGTGAAGGCAGATGCTGGTTTTGGGATTGGAAATCGTGTAAGGTCTTCAGAACTCTCAAGTGTCATGAAGGGGTCTGTATTGGTGCAGAGTGGCATCCTCTGGAACAAAGTAAAGTTGCTACTTGTGGTTGGGATGGTTTGATCAAGTACTGGTAAGCTTTATGATCCTTGCTTTAATAATTATGTTTATGTAGGTTGATCTCTTATTGCTTTGTCCTGTCGTGGAATTTTAGTTGTAAAAGTTAAATGTGACATGGATAGTGAAAAATGCTCTCCTTGTGTATACACATATCTATACCATATTTAGGATTTAATCCTAGGATTTGATTAGCTTTAGTGTGATGTGGAACTTGTTGATTGGAATTGCCACTGAATTTGTCACTCCTACCTTGATCCATGGGTGAAGTATTCTCATCATTCACATAAATGAAGCCACCTCAAATTGGCTAGTGACCATATTGAAATGACGACATGCAATGTTGTTAAAGGGGTGCTTAATCTTTGAGACTAGGTGCAGTTATATTGAGCACTTCACATTGCTTTGGGCAGTCTTTAGGCAAGGCGCCTCAACGTCAATGAAATCCCTATGGAAGCGAGTGCTGAATAATAAATAGAACTTTAGAGTAAACTATTACATATAGAAAAATGTTATGAATGAATAGGTTTGTTATTTAAGTCTTAAGAACAATAAACCAGAAATTTTGTATATAATGATTCTGATTTTAAAATCTTGAAGCTGCATCATTTTTAGAAATTTAATTGTTTGAATTGTTTATAGAAGTCTGTGCTTCATATACTTCATGGAGTTTTTTTGGGTTCTGTTGTCCATGTAGTAGTCTGCATTTTTAGTTGCTTTGTCTTTTTAATTTTATGCCCAAGTAAAATGAGGGAACCTTCATTAAATTGCAAGCACTAGATGCTAAAAGTTGCAGTAGCTTCGCAAAAATAGCTCCTGTAATCACTAGGTGTAATTCAAGGAGCGGACAAAATCCATGCATTGATCAATACTATTTTTATTTCCAAGTCTACAACAACAATAAAGTTTATGGGAGTGTAGTGACTCCCTCAAAGCCTTTGAAATTTCTCTCCTTCCAAATACACCAAAAGATGCAGGTGGAACCATTTGCCATATCATCTTCACTGACCTGCAAACTCTCCAGAGCCCCCAGCTAGCATAAGCTTCCTTAACAGTGTAAGGAATTATTCAACTAGCCCCAAGAAGATTCAAAAACATACTCCATATGTCTCTGGCAATTTGATAGTGAAGTAGAAGGTGGCTGATGTTTTCAAATTCTTGAGTAGCACATAACACCTACTGCAGAGCACAATCCTCTTTTTGTTTGCTCTCTTCATTTATGTATATCTTCAGGAAGATGTGCTCTTGAAGCCCTTCCGTGGGTGGCCCATTGGTTTGGGCTTTGGACTTCCGATGTTGGAGGTCTCAAGTTCAAAACCCCTTGCTGGCGAAAGCAAGGGGTTTGCCTTTTGGGTCAAGCTTGTCTCACCGGGTTTGCTTGTGCAGGTTACCTCTCCTGTGTGATTTGCAAACTATTGCCTAGGAGTGGGGGAGTCATCCAAAAAAAGAGTAGGGATGAATATATTGACACTAGAAAGGAAAAAAATGGGAAAGATGAATTCTGTGGTTTTTTTCACAGACCAGGAAAAAATTGAAGTTCATGGATTTTTTTTTCAATGTATGCTGTCATGGAGAGAGAGAGAGGGGGGGGATGCTAGGGAAGAAACTTTTTTTTCCTTCTTTTTTTCAATGTATGCTGTCATGG
>JAABOM020000103.1:24563022-24578514 GCA_011800125.2 Solanum clarkiae | reverse complement strand
TCTGTTTTACCCAAATCATTCTTAAGACCACCAAAGCTTTCTCAAATGAGATTTTGGGTGTTGCCTTAAGAGTTGTCTTTGCATAAGCTTTGATTGAACCATGAAGCTAGAAATTATATCCTAATTTTGTCAATGGCACAGTACAAACTATAGAGTGATTCCTTCAGATATGTGGAATTTTACACCTCATTGTTAATTAAGTTATGGTTTATAGTTGGTTTACACAGTACAAAGTTCAGTGCAAAAATTTGAGAAATCCCTTCATTCTGATGAAGAGATGGTATGTAGTTGACTAGAACATATCGTCCTTTCACCTGCTTCTATTTAAATTTTGTATGGGTAGGTAACCAACTATTCTGTCATATGGACAAGACTTACTACCAGCTAGTTAGTTATCCGTGTGTAACATATGCATATTTTCTCAATTGGAAAACACTTCACCCCCAGACTAGGCTCTTTCCTGCTATTGATCAAATTATCATTTGCTAACAGTTGGAAAAAGGAGAGAACTATGAAAGAAGAAAGTAATGTGATGGTGATTGCTCAGAGAATGACATCTGGTGTTTCTCCTCCTCCTCCATCAACTCCACACTCACCAGCTACACAACCACCACTACCAACACCATCACCATATTCGTTTTCAGTAGCATCGACAAGGTTGAGATCAAGGCCTTCTATATATGCCTATGATCTTACTCTAAGGTCACTGGCGCTCCTCTTCTCCTTCATCACTGCCCTTTCTCTAGCTGCACCATCACCAAGAAGGACAAGAGAAGGCGCAATTTCCAGATTCTATGATAGTCCGCAATTAACGTAAGAATCAATACCAAACTGAACTCTTACACATAATTTTTTATTTTTTTTTGCTTTCTCCAAGAAACCTTGCAAGAGTTTCTGATAGTATAGGATTTTAGGATTTACACTAGGATAACATTCAGTCCAATGTTTTTGAGAGCTCTTCTTACACTATTGCAGGTACTGCTTCACAGTAAGCATGTTAGCTTTTACATACTCGGCCTTTCAACTCTTCAAAAGAGTTTGTGACATCGCTTATAGAGGGGTCTTGATCTCCGATAGGACCTCTGACTATTTCAGTTTCATACTTGATCAGGTACTTACTTCAATTAGCTAGAGATCACTTCCGAGTCCAAAACCAAAAGGAAGCTGATAACTATGATCATAGAAATGGTTGCACCTCTAACTTTAGTTAAAAGTAGTACCAAGAATTTACTCTCTCTCTCTCTCGCGCGCTCGGGATGTCACCTGATGTATCATCAAGAATCTATGTTCTATAACCACTAACAATGAAACTTTATGTCGAACAATAATGGCAACAAGCAGATATCTTATCTTTATCCAAGAAAGAAAAAAACAAGAGTAGAACCATCTTATTTGACTAAAAAGCAGCCTGAATTTCAATTCTTCTGAATGCTTTTCTCTAGTTCTACTCTCCATTCACAGCAGATAATCTTCAAAACGTGTATTCTCATAAGCAGAATGTTTTACACAGTTGACAGGTTACCTCCTTATGTCCTGTTCTTCAGTAACTATACCAGTCATTCAACAGATGGATAGCCAATCCACTCTCTGGAAGGCAGCTATACTTGCTTGTTGCATGTCATTTACTGCTTTCATGATCCTTGCGATCTCTGCACTCTTATCAGGCTACAAGCTGTGCAAAAGGATCATATGGTGAAGTGGGACTTGAACGTGCAACCTTCAACTCCAGGATCAACAAAGCAAGCATAGTGTAAAATGGGACAAAATTTCTTCTCCACCTTTCATTTTCGTCAACAAGTTTTGATCTGCTTGAAGCACTTGTAGAGGGTGGCATAACCAACTATCCTCAACTACACTAGTGGTGTAGTAGAAGTTGATAACAATAAGAAGAGGATTTCAAAAGTTCATTGAAAAGAAGAGAAAATTTTGGTAGAAAATATCCATATACGCTATTAATTGTTATGCCACTGTCATGGTAAATATACAGTACAAGTTTTAAAAACCCAGTTTGAACTTCCTTGCTTCAAATTAACAACTTAGAATTCTCTTTCTACAGAAAATTTTTACTACTTGCGCTAATGCCATAAAGTTGATAATTGAACAGGAGTATTCCCTTCTCCGCATAGGAACAAAATTATAGATACTACAAAACACTAGCTATTCCATATAATTAAAAGTTCAGTTAAAAACCTACAGGTGCCTCCAATTCAACATTAGGAACATCAATTCACATAGTATTTTCAACATCTATTTAATTATATCCGGCAAATCTTGATTAATATTTGTCTCAGATAACTTACATATATGATTCCAAATAAGTAGAGGTTGAAGCAACTTGTTCACAGTGCCATCAGATATTCAGATCCAATGTAGACTGCTCGGCACATTCTTTAGAAGGAAAAATCTCATCTGAATCGGCATGTTAATGGCTGGCAACAACATTTGAGCTCTCACCATTAGTAAACAAATTCCAATTGTCTTTACAGATTTGTCATGAAAAAATTTGGCAGAAGCATGCGCTACATAGTTTAATCTTCTGTAATGACAAGATTTCCCTCAGAAAATTCACAAGCTTGGATGGAAAGAGAAAGCTGCTTCTGTAGCTTTTTTACCACAAAGACTTCTGGCTCTTCACATATGGTTACTACCGTGCCCTTGCGGCCAAGCCTGCCTGTACGACCAGCTCGATGTGCATAATGAACTGAGTCAGTAGGTAACCCCAGATTAACTACAAGATCACATTCAGGTAAGTCCAAGCCTCTAGCTGAAAGCTCATTCGTTAGCAGCACCCTGATCTCCCCATTTCTAAACTTCTTTAGGATTGTTGACCTTGTAAGTTTGCTTAGATCACCATGTAATTCTGCAGCTTTCATACCACGAGCTTCTAGTTTGTAGACAGCATCTTTCAGTTGTTTTGTGTGGTTCATAAAAGCTATTACGCACTTTGCATCCAGAGCATGCACACACCTTCTTAACATATCAACTTTGTGCTGTATCCTAGTAATAGTGTAATAATGTTGCAAATTAGGGGGTAAGCTCTGAACCTCAGGCATAGCTTGTACATTAGGTGTTCCTGGTATATTAACAGGTCCAGAAGGAGTGACAGACTCGAGTGGAACAACTTTGTTGGCTTGGATGAGAAGTGGATCACAACCCCAACTTCTTGCTGCTCTTATAACTGAAAATGGCACTGTTGCAGACACCATGATAGTCTGACGCACAGCTCGCTTGACAAGTGCACTCGACTCTCCCCTGGGTGCACCAGGTCTTCTCCCCACATGATCTAAAATACGCTTCATGTCCTCCCGAAAAGTGAAAGCAAGGAGTTGATCAATTTCATCCAAAACCAAGTAACGACAACCATGGGTAGGAAGTTTTCCAGCTGCGCTAATCTCTGCTATCCGGCCAGGTGTCCCCACTACAATGGCAGGCTTGTTCTTCCTCAGAGCATCCTCCTGTCTAGATCGGTTTGCACCCCCTACAAGCTGTTGGACTAGTTTCTTATGTTCTGGTCCTAATAGTTTTTCAACTTCCCTCACAATCTGCATGCCAAGTTCCCTCGAAGGAGCTACTATAACTGCTTCAATGTCTATTTTGTTCCCAGTTTCATAGCCATTTACAAGTTCTTCACTCAACGGACCAACTCGAGACAGTATGGGAAGGAGATAAGCTAACGTTTTTCCTGAACCTGTGTAGGACTGAATCACAACATCATGATTTTTAAGTATAGTTGGAATAGCAGCAGCCTGAACATCAGTCGGAATCATAAAGCCTTCCTTTTCTAGCCTTTCGACCAACAAAGGTGGAAGGCCAAGCTCAGAGAATGACTTTGCAGCAAATGGCGCAGTCTTCATATTTACTGGATTTTTCTCCCTAACCAATCCTGTCTTATTGCCACTAACTCTTTTCTTCTCTTTGCTCTTGGGGACCTCAATTGTTGAAACACCCTGCTGGAGCATATTTTTCTCATTTGCACTTACTGTTGTATCTTTACTTTTCAACCCAAGGCTAGCAAGAGTGAGGGATCCGCTGCCACTTAAAAAGCGAACATTACCTTGAAATGGACCTATCTGTGTAAACTGTGAAACTTTTCTGAAAGCCAAAGAATCCCCAATTAACAAGAGGGACCTTGTTAGCACTAAAACAGGCATGGTTTTCCTAGCACTTGTTTTCCCAATTGCTATCTCATGGAACAAATCAAACTTGATATGACTATTTACAATGCCAAAATACTCTTAAGCAGTTTACTGTCATAACCAATTGAACTGCAACAAGAATGTTAAAAGTATCAAATATACATAACCACGTAGAATCTATTATAAGCAAAATTAAGATTTAGCATATCAGCATTCTCTTTACTAAAAATTGAGAATGTACTGACAGAAACATGCCTGTAATATCCCTCTTCAAGAAAACAAAAATCAAACAGAGAGCCAAGAGCATTAGCACAAAAGGCATGTCAAACAACTCAATCAATCAATCACAACTAGTTGGTGTCTGTCATATGAATTCTCTATATCCATTCTGCTCCCTTGAGACATAAATCCCATCTACCTTTTGTCTACTATGGTTGAACCTCACAATAGGAGGTACCAAATGACGTTTTCTACTCCCTCAATGAATATAGTTCAACTATCCAGCCCATATCATTCCAATACTAATTAATTGTGCACTCCTTTGAAGAGCAATAGCCCAAATCCCACTTGTGGGATTTCACTGGGTATCTTCTAGTTGTTGTTGTTGTTGTTACTCCTTTGAAGAGCAATAGCAGGAAAGACTGAAGAACTTAACATTACTAATTTCAAAAAAACAAAAAAAAAAGGACTGAATTACGTTTACTGCAGTAAATCATAGCTCATAGCCCTATTTGTTGGACACCTAGAAACCAGAAAACACTAATTAAAAAAACCCAGACATTTTGTCAAACACATGGTGAGCAAGCACGTGAAAACCAAACTGAATTCAACTCTGATTTCTACACACCTACCTACGCTGCTACGCATTTTCATCATCATATTTCAACATATATGGCTGAACTTCATAAAACAAAAACTTTCTACAGAATTCGACTTGGTGCCCAGTTTCAGCAAACAAACAAACAAGAAAGCATAATTTGAAGGAAAAATAAACAGATAAGAGAACACGAAACTAACAAAACATACATATTGAAGCTCTTAACTTCCATTGAATTGAATTTGGGAGAAGAAAGAGTGACTTGTCCTTACCTCCTCCTCCTTCTTCTTCTTAGCTGCCCTGCTAAAAATCTATGAAGAAGATATCATTCTGATAATAAGCTCAAGGCCCAATTATGAGGAGATAGGCCCATTCATTTGGGCTTACAATATACAACTCCACAAACTTCAGCAAAATAGCCAATTTTAAAAAATAGCCAAATCTAATAAAGCACTATATTTTTCTTTGCAAGTTTAAAATCATTTCAGTGGCAATCTGAAGTTCTTATACAAATGTCTGAACTTGTATAAGCACTGCATTAACCAATAAATAACGCATATAGTTGCAGTGAACTTAGACAAAAATAAATAGGATAATTTCAAATATATATAATAAATTAATTTATTTTTATTTACATAAAAGATAGTCAAAAATGATAGAAAATATACATGAATATACAATATAACTTGTCAAAAGTCATAGAAAATATACACTGACTATACATTAGTAGATTACTTATACGTGCACTATACACTAAATATATATTGTGGTACACTCAAAAACTGAATATAGTCTAACTATACATGTCTATATAGCGAATCGTCATTTATTGATAATTATTTTAGCCAAAAGGCTATGCACGTATAATTATCCCTAAATAAATTTCAATGCATCAAATAACTAGAAATGAACTATACAAAATCAAATATATTCATAAAGAATCATGAATAATAAACATCATAATTGTTCATATCTCTTCATCATTAGCTTCTCATAGATCAACTTTATTTTTAGCCACCATTTCTACAAAATCAAAATAAAATTTAAAAATTTGCATGTACATGCAAACCCAAGTGAGAAAATATTCACTTATATTAATTCACACTGGTTCCTGAAACAGACTATCTCTATGAGGTAGTGGTAAGATATATGTATATTTTATCCTTTTCAAATCTCACTTGTGAAATTTCACTGAGTATGTTATTGTTGTAATTCACACTAGTTGAATAATAATATCATCACCTAGCTTGTGATCAAAAGGAACTTAAACAGGAAATAGGCATTGTTATTCAGTGAAGTTCATCTTTACCTTTACTAAATATTTATTTCTAAAAACATAACAGCTAACATAAAGGCAAGCTGAAAGTTTTTTACAGTAAGTTTAACATACTGAAGTGTAAGAACCTTGTTATATCCCATTTTAATTAGGTTAAGTTAGAGTACAACATATTAGTTTCAAGGTTTGATTTTAACTAGGAGTTCAAGTTATATATGATGTTCTTTATCTCATATTTCACAGTTGAGATTCTTATCTTATGCTACAAAACAATGTTTGAAGGGGCAACAAGGAATTCTTTGATGTTCTTATAACATATATACAAAATCCAGCAGGATATCACTTGACTTGTATCCTCCAGGATACAACAGCTTAACAATGTCATACGATTCAAACAACTCGAGATTAGTGGTCGAGTCCAAAGTTCTTCAAAAAGAACATTTTCCTTCAACATACAATTATTCTCCTTTGTATAGTCAATTACTTGAAACCTTCGAATATTTTTCTTTGTCTCAACTTTTTCTTTCACTTCACTAACCTCACTATATATTATAATCGTTGTCCACACTTCTCATCTTGCTTACATACACTTCACAAAGAAAGAAACATTACTATTTTTTTGCGAAGAATTCTTCCTTATCTTGAATAGAAATAAAGTGGATAATAGTATAGATAAATAATGAAAATAAAAGCAAAATAATCATCTTTTACAGGATCACCACATCCACATATGAGAATCCACAACCTAAAAGCAGTGGCGAAGCAAGGATTATTACTAAGGAGGTTCAAAATTTGAAAAAGTAGTCATATGAACTAGTTGAGGGGGCTTCGACATGACCTATATATATATATATATATATATATGAAAATTTATTTTAATTATGTATAAATAGTATAATTTTTTGTCGAAGGATCGCTCTGCCCTGCCTAAAAGTATAGTCAAACACTAACATACTTTAACTTGAAGCATTTTATTATAATATGTTTCTTCCAATGTCACTATACAATATATAAGTCAACTAATATCTTAAATTACATACCTAATCTAATACGGCCATATGAAATGAAATGAAGAGATTGAGGGAATCAAATAATAAATCATGATTTTTCAAAAGATATTTTGATATTTTAAAATAGAAAATTATGATTTAAAGCACTTTTTTTAAAAACTCGTTACAACACAAGTTTGATAATTTTTTTCTATCCAGTTTCAGAACTTTTATGGTATTTGATTTTAGAACTGGTGATTTTTTCAAAACTTTATAAAATTTAAATATTTTAGTCTCGTATTTCTTTTTTTTTATAAGTGAAAATTAGGTAAGTAACAAAATGAACAAAGTCACTATCAACCAAAATTTATAAGATTTGCATTAATTACTACACTTAAATCAGAAAATAGAGTTTATAGTCGTAGGAAATTAGACCCTAAACCTATGACTTGCTAAAATTAAAATTCCATAATAATTACGATATATTCAATATAATTGCAGAAGTATTAGAATTTAAAAAGAATTTAAGATGTACATAGACTTTGTTCCTATTCCATAGAATAAGTTATTTTTGATAAATCATCGACTCAAAAAAATGTAACCAGTGCAAGGTTATAAGAAAAATAAAATAATAACAAAATAGCATGATACAAAACAAGTGCAATAAAGATTGTGATACACACGGAAAAATAAAAATAATATTTGTTAAAATGACAAATATTAGATATGTTATTACGGGTTGTAACATTACATAATATTAATTATGGATTTTAACAGTTTAATTACAAGTTATAACAAATATATACATCATACTCAATCCCTACCAATTACATATTCAAACATATACCTAACAAATTTGAGTATGTATTTGATATGAAATGAGTATAATGTATATATCTGTTATATAACTTGTAATTAAATTGTTAAAACTCATAATTGCAAGAACTTGCAATTCATTATCTAATATTACAACCCGTAATAACATATCTAATATTTGTCATTTCAGCAAATCATTCAAAATAAAAACTATATGATAACAACTAAAATTAAGAAAACAAATAAAACGAGAGAAGAGGAGGAGACTTGCCCTATACAAAGTGCAACCACACTCAGTTACCTACTCACCTTTCATCATAATCCTCAACCTTCATATCTTTTTAAATAAGGTCGTGTTCTAAATCAACTTTAGTTATTTTATGTCCAATTTAATTGCATCGGATCTCTTAATTCTTTTTTGACCTACATTTATCTTTCGTACCTCCTGCCACAACTAACCTACAAATTTATAATGTTAAAAATGAGTCACGTGAATCTGTGATCTCTTCATAAAGCGAAGTATTTTATGTGTATAATTTTTAAAATTGATGTAATAGTATATGTTAGCATCCATGCTACAACAGGGCTAAATAGTGCACCTGGTTGGATGTGAGCTATTTACCTAGAGGACTATAGATCACTTCTCACTTAATATATCTTTTTAATCTTTTTTTTATAATTGTGCATCATGTTCTAAAAATTTTGGATTTGCCTCTGCAATCAACTATCTTAATCTTATTTCTCTTAGCATATGCTAACACATGCATCTGAACATCATCATCTTCGCTACCTCCACCTTTTACACGTGGCACTCTTGACTTGCCGCATTCGTACTCATATAACAATGTAAGTTTAACCATTACTTTGTAAACTTATTTTAAATATTAATGACACATTTTTATTGCAATATATCCCAGAGGTGATCTTTCATTTTAGTCACTAAGCTCAATATTGTGTGTGGCATCATCGCCAACCTTCATGTCAACCAGACATAAAATACTTGCAAGTTTCCTCTCTTGAGTATGACCAGTGCATCAATTTTCACTTTCACTATTATCTCATGCATTATATCAATTTGCACCCCAAATAATATATTTCAATCTTACTTAACATGAGATCTTTAGATTCTATATCTGTCTCCAAACTTTCAATTTTATTGTTAACTCTACTTCGTATCACGTTAATTAATACTATATCATTCATGAATAACATATCTTACAACACTTCTTCTATATATGTCATGTCAATTCATCCATACTAAGTCCTGTATAAGAATGGGCTAAGGGTTGGTATATCCCTACAATTATATTACAATAAAGGAAGTGTTCTGAGTCATTTTTTACTATCTTGATCTAAATTTTGATTCCATCATATATATATATATATATATATTTTAATAATCTTAATGAAAGCCACAAGTACACCTCTAAAATCCAAACTCTCTAAAGAACCTTCCTACGAAATTTATTATATGCATTTTTATATTAGTGAACGCCATGTGCAATTTCATTTTTACATTTCTATATTGTTCAATAATCTATTTACAAGATGTATGACGCATCTCTTTTTATACCTTCTCTCGATTAGACTTTTCGAACTTTTATAATATGACTCAACAACCTGATATCTTAATAGTTAGCATAATTTTGAATATTGCTTTTATGCTTTTACAATAAAACCATAATGCTTCATTTTTATTCTTCTGATATTTTAACCATCCTAAATATGAATTCAAATAACTTAATCAATCACTCCATATTTATCGTATGAATATCCCACTTAACCTCCACAATTTCATTTTTTTCTTAATACACTTCTCTTAATTTAAATCATTGATATTTTAAACATAGGGGTTAGGCTGCGTACATCCGATCCCCCCTCACCCTGCAATGAGCGGGAGCCTTTTGAGGCACTGGAGTATGTTGTTGTATGTTGTTGATATTTTATTTCTAAATTTTCATGCAAAATAACCTTATAGCCCTTATCTAACTGAATTAACTATCGGACTAGCTACTAGAAAAGATCATTAAGGACACCCACCTCTTTTGGTAGCTAGAGTTATATTAGCTTTTGAACAACTCAAAAGCTTTCGCAAAATCGAAAAGCAAAACTCCTTTATTTCTATCTCCAAAGTCGAAATCGCCATGGACCACATCATAACTTCTTAAAGTGGTCTCTATCTAAGCACTAATTAAATATCTATTCATATTTATATCTGATGCTATACTATATGTTTTGTGATTTGACTAGTTATTTCAAATTCTAAATTCAGGCAAGTTATATTTACTTTATTTATATTAGAACTCCAAATTCAACTATTAGCCCAAGATCATTACTTAGATCGGAACATTTAATTTTTTTTTAAAAAAATCATTACAAAAGAGAAGGAAGAAATTTCGAAAAAAAAACTTGATTATGAAAGAAGATTCTTCGATTTGAATTTTAATTTATTGAATTGAATATAAATGTTTAATGCCACCTCTATATATGGTAATGCAAGAATAATTTTAGATATTACTCTAAGGAGTCGCTTGGTGTGAAGGATTAATGGGTTTTAATTCCGGAACAAATATATAGTGGGTCTTAAATTGGTGTTGGTTTGCAAACTCCGAAAAATTTATTCCGGGACTAATAAATAGTATCGAGATAAGTTATTCCTTTTCTTTGGAGGTATAATAATCCCGAGATAATTTATCCGGAGATAAAAAAACATTACTGACAAAAGGATCCTTTTAAACCATTTTTATATTTCATTTTGAATATTTATGTATATTTATATTATTTTTAATGCAATATATAATAACATTCACTCCTTATTTTTATGATATTTCTTCATATTTCTCTATTAAAGAATTACACTATATAATATAATTTTTATTGACTAATTCTTTTTTTTTTTTTAATATTTTGATTTTTCATAAATCTTTTTTACTTTAACAAACTTCTATTTTTAAATTAAATAAGAAGAAAGTTTTATTTTAAATGCTTACCATATACATATAAAAATATTTAAGTTATATAAGATGAAAGATTTATTTTAAAAATGAATATTGAATAACTAAAGCAAAAAAAAAAAGAAAATACATAACAAAAAAAAAAACTAATAAAGTGAAGGGTATTTTTGTAAACAAACAATGTATTCTTAAAATTTATAGAACAAACCAAACACTCAATAAGAAATAATTTCAGCATAATTTATCTCATCATTGCTAATCACATCATAACTTATCTCATTATAACTTGTATTCAAATTAAACGACTCCTAAGAATCTAGACTAATATTTTACTCACCGTCTCAATTTATATGACACTCTTTTCTTTTGGTCCGTCCCAAAAAAGAATGTTACCTTAGTCAAATTAAAAACAATTTACCTTTAAAATTCTAAATCAAGTCAAACAAATATTTAAAAAAGAATTTAGACCACAAATTTTTTTTTAAAAAAAATTCTTAAATACTGTGTCAAGTTAAAAAATATCACATAAAATAAAATGAAAAGAATAAATTTTTTTTATAAATAACTTTCTCAAATATTTAATATTCTAAAATATTTAAACTTTTTCTAAATATGAGTATAGAAAATATTACTCTAGAACATTTAAACTTCTTCTAAATACAACTATAAAAATCTTCCTCTGCGATTTCTAGAAAATTTTATTAAATAATCTAAATTATTTTATATTTTTAAAATATCATCTTTATTTTGCGCCTAGCGTTATCTCCAATACAAAGAATACTTCCATACCTCCTACGACACGTAGTCTTTGAACAAAAGGACGCACAGTATTAATGATGTTGGAAACTTAACGAAACGGAGAACCTTCTAGAAAATAAAACAACTTTTTACTTATTTAAGCCATCCAATATTATATAGCACCTTCTCGCATCTTCCTAACCAAAAAAATTAGATACTGGGTCCCATGTAACCTTTAAAAAATTTGACCCGACCCTTTCTCCTTTTTACCCTCTACCATTATTTTTTCCTATCATCATATTCTCCTAATTAGACGTTTCTTCTCTCCTCTTGAGAAACTTCTAGAAACCATACACAAATTTTTTCATCTTGATCTGTCTAAGGGAGGATTTGGATCTATATATCTGAATTAGCAGTAATAGTAGATATCATGGTGCCATCGTCGGTTGAACAAACCGGCGAATCTGCCGTTGGTGAGAATCAAAGATCCCTTCCGACGCCATTTCTGACAAAAACATATCAGCTCGTCGATGATCCCGCCATGGACGAGCTGATCTCATGGAATGAAGATGGAACGACATTCATTGTTTGGAAACCTGCTGAATTTGCTAGGGATTTGCTTCCTAAATATTTCAAGCATAATAATTTCTCTAGTTTTGTTCGGCAACTTAATACTTACGTAAGATTCTTAGGTTTAATTTTTGAATTAATATCTACTATTTTTCATTGATTTAATAATTTTGTTAAATTATTGTTTAGGGATTCAGAAAAGTTGTACCTGATCGTTGGGAATTCGCAAATGAATGTTTCCGGAGGGGTGAGAAAGGATTGCTTCGTGACATTCAACGCCGGAAAATGTCACCGGCAGGCACCGCCGTGACTGCGGTTGCACCAACAGTACCAACGGTAAATGTAGCACAAGCGGTGACGGTGGCGGTAGCAGCACCGGCCGTAAGGGTTGGTTCTTCTTCGAACTCCGGTGACGAGCAGGTGTTATCGTCTAACTCATCGCCAGCAGCTACAGCAGCTGCTGCCGCGGCGGTGCTGAGAACCACGACGTGCACGACGACGCCGGAGCTTCTAGAGGAAAACGAACGGTTGAGAAAGGAGAACGCACAACTGAATCAGGAATTAAATCGGTTGAGAACTTTATGCAATAACGTATACAATTTGATGTCCAATTTCACTATGAATCCGGCGGATATCCCAGCGGGAATACCCGAAGGACGAGCTCTCGAATTGCTTCGTACAGAGCAGGTTGCAGCGGAGGTGGACGGCGTCGCCACCTTAACAGCGGCGGAAAGCAGCGGCGTGAAGGCGGAGGAAGATATCAGCCCACGATTATTTGGTGTTTCAATTGGTGTAAAGCGCGTGAGGAGAAGCGAAGAAGAATCTGAAAGAGCGCAGGATCAAGTACAACCGCATGGATCAGACGTGAAATCAGAGCCGTTAGATTCAGGAAGTCCTCATGATGATCGGCCATGGATAGATAGATTGGGCTGATGAGAAAAGACAAGGATTAAAGTGGGCCCATTAGCGCGGGGTCCACAAAAGCACTTGCTAGAAAAAATGAGAAAGATGAGGATGTTGATAAAGAACACGTGTACAATGGAAGATAATTATCAATGTTGGTTGCTTCTGGTGGTTTCTAGAAGAAGAGAGAAGGTGAGTCAAATGGTCACAATATTAGAAAAAGAATTTTCTAATATAAGGCCCCAAAAGAGGTGGAAAAGGAAGAAAAAAAAAAGTGGCTTTTTAAAATAATCCATAATTGGATTGGAAAAATAGAGGGAGCTGAGTTGGCCTGGTTGAAAAAAATGACATATGAGGAGAATGTGGGCAATGTTTTATTTGAGATAGGAACTATTTAGCCGTCAGGTTTAATGATTTGGTGAGATTTACAGATGTAGTGGCTGGTGAATTGCTGCTTCTTCTTCCACGAAGATTCAGACAAAATCGAGCTTGATGTTATAAGGTGCCAACTAATTTTTGGCTAGACAATTGTTTGTGCATAATTAAAAACTAATAGTGATGTTGTAGTTGTAGGTTAGAACTTCGAACTTCTCTAAGTTAATTACTGAATATTTGGTTTTTTCTCAACTTTTCTTTGTGTTTCCCTATTTTCCTTCTTAGCTGCTCGTTTTGTAATCTTTTTATAGGTTTTTAGACCGTTTTGGAACTTGATATTTTTGAGATTAGAATTTTAAAAATAATTTTTCTATCTCTATGAGATAGTGATAAGGTCTGCGTATAGACTTTACTTATTAGATTTTATTGCGTATGTTATTATTGTTTATAGCTTCTTAGAACATGTTTTAGTGTTCGATTGGATAAGCTTATAAAAATGATGTATATATTACAATTTAAAAATTACAATTTTCAAAAAAAAAATGTTTAAAAATTAAAAGTATATAAAAATAAGTTAATTCAAACATGTTGTATTATACTTGAATAAGATTTCTTTTATAGGCTCCTATTACTAGGGATTAGTTTGTAGGATTTATTATAAAAAAAAATAATGTATACATTAATTTTGTATATTATTAGTGTCTTTTTTACAACATTTTATTTTAGTTTATTTGTATAATCAATGTAAGTATTAGTTATATACTCTATTTGTATGGAGGTGTATGTATATAATTAATTCATTAAAATACATGATATTAGTAATGTAAGGGGAAATTGTTTGGCACTATCACTATAACATCATTTCATTAGAAATATAATATAAATCGTTTACTTATTTATGATGAATTGATGAGCGAAAATACTTAATCGATCATTAGTTAAAATTTGAGGAGTTAATCTAAAATTGTCTATTTTATTGATAAATATTCGAGTGTTCCATTGGACCTCTGACAGGATAGGCGATTTGATCGAATTTCATTCTTTCTCACTATTTATAGCTATTTTATTTGCATAAAGTTATATAAATCAAACGCATAATAAATCGTTATGATTGTTAGTCCTTCCCATTCGATGAATAATTAAAGAGAATCAAATTAATTAGCGAAAAAAGTAAAATCTAAAAAGATCAAATTATCATATATTTTGTAATCTCAATCTTTTTTTAAATTTATTTAAGGATGTATGTAAACACCAAAGAAGATAAATTGTATGTAGACAATAGATTAGATTGAGGAGTCAAAGAAGTAACGCAGACAATAAAATACAATAACACCACCATTTATTTGTCAAAATCCATGACTACATACTTTTATGACATAACTTTCACTTAGCTTACACGCTTTAGAGAAAATATTAATTAGAGAAAAAAATTTCTATTTTATTATTACTATCTATAGTTTAAAATACAATTTTTATATGAAAAAAGTATAATCTTTATATTAAGAGTAAAAGATACTAAATATGAAAAAAAAAAACGATTAGAATAAAAAGTAAATGATTATATATAAATACAAAAAAAAGTGATAAAATAAAAGATGGACAATAACAACACAATATATAATGATACGACTAATTTTACTACCTACCATATTACAAAGTCAGACATCATGCTACCTCTACTAGCTTACTAACCTTCTACCCTAATACGCGACATTCATTCATATTTATTTAAAGTGATGTCCTGGATGACATTCATATTAATGTTTAATTAATTTAAATCAATTTTGCATGAAACTAATTTTTCCATCAATCTCGGATGGAGCCAAAGATTGACTATTTTTTAGCTTTGGAGTATGATGGAATAAAGCAAAATGACTCTTTAAACTGTCTGCGCTTCTTTCATTTGTGAAGTAGCAGT
>JAABOM020000103.1:24542539-24562922 GCA_011800125.2 Solanum clarkiae | reverse complement strand
AATATAGACTCATAAAGATAATTAAATATGAATCATAAATGACTTTGTAAAGAGTGTAGTTTAATTTTTTTTAAAAAGTTTAATTTTATTAAAGGAAAGGGTAATATTGGAACAAATTTCAAACATCTATCTTAAAATTCGAACAATTCAAATAATTTGAACACTAGAAAAAGCTCTAAAAATTCAGTTATATTGAGACGGAGGGAGTATAACATTTCAACATATAACTACCAACACATGCGGTGCAGCGAATGACACTGCTCCTTCATTAATCAGAGGTTTTAAATTCGAATTTTAAATATGAAAAAAAATTTTGATAGAGAATGTTTTTCCTCGAATGGACAGGATATAATGTGTAAAAGAACAAAACAAAAAAAACATTCCAATGTATAGACAACTAACTTTTCGTTTTCTTTAACATTTTCTATTGTGGAGAAATTGAAAGGTAATTGCATGGAAGATCCTTGTAATGGGCCTAGGTGGAAATCTTGAAGTGAGTGTTGACTACTTCAAAGATAAACATTACAGTACATTTTTTTCACTTGAGAAATAAATAAATAACAATAAAACCACTCTTTTACTAGTCTATATATTTTCCACATCATAAGTTAAATACATAAAAGAAAAGGAAAATCACCAAATCCTATCATTTGATAGGGAAGGTGTTGAGACACAAAGTCTCACATTAATGGTTAATTGAATGAGTGATCTCCTTATAAGGCTTAGGCAATCCTCATTCCATTGAACTAGTTTTTGGAGTGTGAGCTAAGACTTACTTCAATATGGTATCAGAGCATGACCCGTCTCACCCAATGTTGGGCCCCCAAGAAAAATTATCCATGCACCAGATGCTAAGCACTGGACGTGAGTGGGGTGTTAGGCCTAAGAGTGGGGAGGAGGTAGATGAAATTAGTTAGGAAATGTGTTGGAAGATGCTATTTATAGATCACGTTTATTTTTTTTAATTTTACTATGAAAGTTATTTTTAAAATTTTAAAATATTTACTTTAAAGAAAATATTTTCTAAAAATTTTGTCTAAATAAATATGATAACATTCAGAAATACTTTTTAGGAAATTTGGGCATCAAAACATTTTGAAAGAAAAAACATTTTCTTCATTATTTTTTCTCAATGCTCATCCTTATAATTGCAAGTGCATCAGCTTGTTACTTTCCTAGAAATAATTGATAAAGAAAAACATGGTATGGGCCTCTTTTTTTTTCAATGATTAATTTTGAAATGGCTGGCTGCTATATATATGGTTAGATATATCTATTGTAGAATTTTCCTTCGGTTACACATTAAATCCAAACAAGTACACATCATTTTATGGTCCTCTCAATTTACATGACGCACTTCTTAATTCAGTTATATTAATTTAAAAAATATTATCTTAAGTTATAGATAAAATAATTTAACAATTTATTTTTAATCAGACAATTTATAGTTATACAAACAACGAGAAGACATTTGTTTAGGCTTAGACAGAGGGTGTGAAATATATAATTTGGGTAGAAGGTCAGTATGTTGTGAAGTATACTTTGTTTTTTGAAGTATTTCGTCTTAATGGTGTTCGTTGTAAGTATTAGTACTTTTATTCTTATAGTGTCTTGTTTTTGCTTTCGCTTTCTACCATATATGTTTTTGTGAAGTTTTGGTTATTACAAAATTTTGTTGTTGTTACTGCTTTTGTTAGAGTTGTTAATATGGGTTAGGATCATTGGGTCGACCTGGCCTAACTCGTGATTTAGCAGGGTTGGGCTATGATTTTTGGAGCCCATTTAAAAAATGAGTTTTTTAGCCCAGCCTGAATAAACCTACTGATTTGTGAGGCTTTTGCAATACAGGTTGGGCCGACCTGTGGACCGAATTAAAAAATAATTAAAAATAAAAATAAATTAGAGTATTAAAAATAATAAGAGTCCAAACTCAAAATTCATTTAAAATTTTAAATATGAAAACTTAGATACAAATTATGTTTTTGTAATATAGACTCCCTCTGTCCATCTTTACTTGTCCCTTATTGATTTGGCATAACGATTAAGAAGTAGTAAATAATATGACCAATTTTACTAAATTACCTTTTAAATATAACAATTATAATGTCTTGAAAAATGTAAAAAGAAAATAACTAATATAATTAATAATAAGGATAAACTAAAAATACCTTTTAAATTTAATAATTACAATGTTTTGGAAAATGTAACAACAAAATAACTACTATAATTAATGATAAGGGTAAACAAAAAATTAAGTTTGAAATTATTTTGATTTCATAAAGTGGACAAGTATTGTTGGACATCTCAAAATAGTATAGTGGACAAGTAAAGATGGAGGGATGGAGTAATAGTAATACTAATACAATGTAATATTGTCTTGTCGCTATTTATTTCAATATGTTTTAAATTATAATTTAATTTAAAATTTTATTAAAAATATATAAGAATAAAAATATGGTGGCCCGGTAAGGTCCGCAGCCCACACACAAATGGGTTAGGCTAGTTATTTTCTAGTCCATAAAAAAAGGGGATCAACTGTCAAATTTCAAAACCTATAAGGGCTAACCCGGATGGGGTGGGCCGGCCTGTATTAACAGCTCTAGCTTTCGTAATAGTTGTTATATTTTCTTCACTATCATTTTTTCTTTCATACTTACTCTGATTTATTATAATCGAGCCGAACGTCTTTTAAAAATAATTTTATATCTCAACGATATAATAATAAAATCTGTATATATATTCCACTAATGAATATGTTATTTTTGTACCAACAACAATAACATGTAAATTATGACTAAGGGATTGATTAAACGTTTACATTTCAAGTCCACTAAAACTTTTTCCAAATGGGAAGTTGCATGGGTGCCTCGTCCCTCGTGCTATTAAAATAGCCATCAAATTGCATCATACACATTATATTATATAGTTTTATTTTCTTCCTTTTTCAAAAGATTTAAAAAATTGTCCATGGAAATCACTATCATATCAGCTCAAGGCCTCAAGAACACCACCACCTGGCCGTGGCGGTTCCGTCCTTTCGCCACCGTCTCCACGGTCCCCACCACCACCTCCTCCCCCATCGCCACCGAAGTTCACACAACTTGTATTGATGAAAAAATAGGTAACAACAACAATAATAATCCTACGTGGGGCGATAAATTTCATCTCTCTATCGATGCTAGTCTATTTTTACATGGACATTTATGCATATACATTCAAATATATTCTAAAAATTTCTTTAGTGGTCGGAGTGAACTTGGGTGGTGTATGATTCCGGCGAACGACGTTTTTGAGGGGTTGCTTCCGGCGGGTTTTGTCCGGCAATTTAGTTATAGGTTAAGGAATAAAGATGGTTCAAGAGGTAACGGAGTTGTTAATGTTGCTGTTAAATTGGATGCTTCATTTGTTTTGGGAATGCATCGTCAACGATCGCCGTTAATGACGTATTTACCGGAGGTGCACTCGCCGGTTCTTGGAATTCCGGTGAGGGTGTCATCGACAAATATGTTAAGAGATAAATGAACGAGCATGCAATGGTTACGTGGACATACTTAAATAAAAATAAGATTGGACGTAAAGTACGTCCAATATTATTTAAATTATATATATCGATAATAAAAAAAAATATCATCGGTATAGTGTGGCCAATTGCCATGTGTGTGTTTGCTTTTAAAGCTTTTTTTTTTTTTTTGGAGAACATTGTGAATTTTGTTAATGAGTAGTTGGTGATGAGTGTTGTTGTTATCATTTGATCATTAGAATTAGTTCCTTTTATTTGGGTTTTAATTAGATTTTCCTTATTTAATTCTCTTAATATTGCCTTTCAAAATATTGTTTGAATCTCAAAAGAAAAAAAAATCTATAAGTTTTTAAGGATATGAGTTATATTATATTCCCTTCGATCCTATCACTTTTAGTTGTCAAATATTAATTTGGCACACTTATTAAGAAAATAATTCTTATCATTTTATCCTTATTAATTGATAGGATCTACTCACTATATTTTTTAAAGTTATTAACTCAATAACAATAAATTGATGGTATAATAGAAAAAATATTGTCTTACTTTGATTTGTCAAAAATGAGAAGTAGAAATAAAATCAAATTAAAAAAATTTTGACAATTAAAAGTGAACAGAAGGAGTATACTCTTATGTACAATAATGATAACTCGTAAATAAGAGATTAATCTCCTTATATGATTTTGGGTAACTCTCACGAACAAGCTATTAAAATTTAGTTAGATCCCAACTAAATTCATTTTTAATAATGATATCAGAATAAGACTCATTTCAAGATCCATCTTTTTTATAGTAAATATAATAAAAGAAGTGTAATTAATTTGTTATATCAAGTTGCATGTTAGTAGTATAATTTTTCATGTAATTAATTCTACTTATTATATGAGAAGTTATTTATAATTATTCTTTTAAATAATTTGATCATAAATTAAAAAACTTACACTATTTAATAGTTATCGACGTACTCTTATGTTAAATTTTCTCAATTCAAATCTAAAGGCAAAGAAATACTTGAATAATAGTTATCTTCTTTTTGAAAAATTTATCATAGTCCAAGCCAGTTATTAACTAACTCACTATTGTATCTTGCTAAGGTTACTTTAACTTCACATTTGTATAAAATAAGAAAAAGGACAAATTTGATGCATTAAAATTTTTGCTACAGTAGGATCCGAGAAAGGATTCAATTACAAAAGTTTATTGTATGCAATTTTACCTTGTATCTTTACAAATTATTTCTAAGACTTGAACTGATGACGTTTTATTAATAATTAGGATGGGCAAATTACATAGAATTAATTGTCCAATTGTCCTACCAACAGAGTAGGATAAGATGGAAACTTTTTCTTTTTCTTTTTTCCAACAATAAGAAGGAAAATTTTGAAATAAATTTCTGTCCTTTAGTATTTATCCGATAAGGTCATATCATATCCAATCATCATCATATGTACATCTATTATATAATTATTCTAAAATTCATATATATATATATGAAGTGCAAAGTAACATATCAAGAAAATATGGTTGAAAGAGATATGAAAGCATTGAAGCAAAGCAGTATTTCTTTCATTTCAATTTATTTGTTTGTTTTTGATTTGATATTAAATTTTTAAGAAATAATTATTTTTTAATTTTATAATCTTAATCTATAAACAACAATAACATATCCAGTGGAATCTCACAAGTGAGGTTTTGAGAGAGTAAAATGTATACGGACTTTATCACTACCTCATAGAGATAGAAAGATTATTTCTGGATCCTCATCTCAAAAATATCAAGCCCCAAAAGCAGAAGATACTAGACATGATAAAAAGAAAATCGACTAAAGTGAAAAGTCAATGATAATATAATAACAACAGAGTATATAAAGACACTACTAATCCTACTATATCACAAGACTAGAAAACATCCTACCCTTATAAGCCTATTAATCTTCTACCCTAATACGCAATCAGGTCATATCCTCGATGAGAAAGTTAATCTATACATATATTGATATATCAAAATATCTTTAATCTTGTAGTTATAAATATACATAAAAGAGTCGTCAAACAAAGAAAAATTATATAGCAATATTTGTTAAAATTGACTAAAAAAGCAAGTAATACAAATAGTTGGAACAGAAATAGTACCTCTTTTGGACGTAACTTTTTTCAAATTTCTCCATATTCTTCCTCTCTTTTTATCCTTCCTTAGATATTGTCTCCTCACTAAATTCTATATGGTTCATTTCTTTGCATTTTTGGCTCTTTTTCCTTTCTTTATTTCTTCAAGAAGCTCTATTCCTAATATGTTATATGAAGCTTTATTATTATATTTAAAAGATAACATAGTAAAATTATTATTTTTTAAAAAATTTGTTAAATTAATACTGAATAAATAAAAATATATGATGGAGTATTTGAAAATGAACCACATTTTTCGAAGGGATTTTATAAAGAGTAAGCAGTTTAATTAACGCATGAAAAAAGTGATATAATAATTAACATATAGTATGTGGAATTATGATTAATGCTCTTTGACTAAACTTTTTTTTTCTCTTCTTTTAAATTCTTACGTATTCCAAACGGTTCTATCCTCCAGCACACGTAATCCCACTTAAACTATAGAAGAGAAAAACATTTTTTTAAAAAAAATTAGACTTATAATTAGTGGATTTAGGATGTGTTTGGTATAGAGTCAATAAAATTTTAAAGTGCTTTTGTATCTGGTTAGTTTTGAAAATGTTTTCTCTACAAAAAAAAAAAGCTCTTTTTAAGTTAAAAAAAACAAGAAAATTAATCGGTCATGTTCATATTATCTTAGAAATTGGAATTCCATATAAATCTGGATATCATTTCAAAGAAGTTTCTTACTTGAAGGACACAAACACAAGTCACATTTGGTCACATTTACAATTCCACATTGTATTCTTGCACAATACTTCTACTAGTCAAATTTAAGCACGAGTACATAATTGCACTCAAGTAACCCTCTATACAGTGGTGGAACCAGCATTTTCATCGAGGGTATTCATACTTTTATAATATGGGTGAGTGACTTTTGTATCAAGTGTATTGTTCAACAATTGATATATATCAAAATATATATATTTCACCTATATATTCAAAAAAAAAAATTCCGATGAAAGGTGTTCATTTGATCATCCTTGAGCGAATGTAGCTCCACGCTTGCCAGCATAATGGCAGAGCCAGGATTTTCTTCAAAGAAGTTCAAAATCTTAAGAAGTAGACACACATACTAATCGAAAGGGATTGATATCTATTATACATACTTAAAAAATTATTTTTACCATATATAAATAATATACTTTTTCACCTAAGAGGGCTCAAATGAACCCCCTAATTACAGTGGGAGAAGAATCATAATTCATAAAAAACTATGATCTAATTTCAGAAAGCTATCAGAAAGGAAGAAACTGGGCTAGACTGTTAATCTTCTGGAATAAAAAAGAGATCATAATTGCCGTCCATAATAAGCACGTTTTTCGATATTTTTGCTGATGATAAATATAATAATTAGTAGGTATCCAATGAAATAGTCGACCTAAAGTTTCCTTTCATCCGGCTCAAATAGGTACACCAAATAAGGAAAGGGGTTATCGTTTTCAAACTCTAGAAAACTCCGATAAAGAGCGTGAGTACATAAATTGAATGGTTATTAGGAGTAAAATTTTCAAAGCATTACCAAAAGTGTATACTATTAGGTAAAACTTAGTTCAGGACTAAGAACAGTATAAAAGACAACCCAAAATTCATATTTCATGCATGTATGATGTATCGTAGAAGGAATTTGGAAACAACTAAGGAGGTTCTGTAAAGTATGATAATTTGGAAAAGTTAAGGCTATAATAATCAACCAATTAGCTGCATGTCCCAATCATAAACTAGCTACATTGATTAAAATAATTAATAGTTGACCATATTAATAATTAGTTAATTAAAAAAGACCTAGAAATAAATTGAGCCTTTATTGTAATGAACCTTCCTAGTGCTCACTTCTCAAAGATTCGAAGTTGCTACGAAGAAGAACAATCCACGAGAAGATCATCCAGCCCCTTTGTCGGGAAGAGTTATTCGATACATGTGTAGATAGAAAATATTTCGTAGACTTAGTCAAAATGCAGATAAATTGATACGAGTACCATGAGTATAAAAAGGATCAAGTTTAATTTGTTTGAATATGGATAGAATATTCATATTCTTATTTAAGAACGTTGTATTTTGAGAAATCTATATGTACAATAACATATTCAGTGAAATCTCACAAAATAGAATCTGAAAAGGATAGAACATACGCAAACCTTATTACCAGAATCTCAAGGGGGAAAATCTATATATATTATGTACTATTAAAGTGCTTCTATTTAGGAATGTGCAGCTAATTGACTTTTGAAGATGAAATGGTGCAGCCTCAATTCAAATTAAAATTATTATGGGAGGCATAACTTGTGGTGTTGTTGCTTATATAAAGTTTACTTCACATGCCTTAATCACATCTCTATGATGCATTAATTAACAAAAGTGGGTAAGTAATTCATTAAGTTTTAAGTGGAATCTTGATTAATATTAGATGAGTAATTAACCAAAAAAAAAAAAAAAAACCCCTCTATTTTGAGTCCAAATAATTCGCTTCTAATCAACTTTGAAGCGTGACCAAAAATTAACTTTTGCAATGACTTTTTTAACCCCATAGTATATAAGATACTCTATCCGTTCATTTTTAGTTGTCAAATTTTAACTTGATACACTTATTAAGAAAATAATTATTGATATAGTAAGTTTGTCATGAAATATAATGCACACACTATATGTGGAATATTGTTATTTGTATCCTCCAGCGAGAAGGTTAGTATTCAACAACAATATATAACCCACAAATACAGTTTGGGATGGATAAGATGTATGCAGACGTTATTAAGACCATTATGGAGTAGAGAGTATTTCCAATAGACCCTCGACTTAAAGAAAAAGGCAAATAGAGACTACCTGAGAGGATTGGGGTGGAACAGAAAAGAACATGTCAAATTCCAATAATGTGCAGAGCAAGGACAGCATACATGATATGTCACAATGTTTCATTTCTTAATTAGTATGAGATGTAGACACAACATAATCTGGTAATGTTTCTTTTACTTTGAACCCCAGAGTTCATAACATTGATCTACATCTTCAAAGTTAGAAGCTAACATGACAAAATTTTCTGAGAATAATTACTCCAAAATGGAGTGCTCTCTCAGCTCTCATTTTTGCATTTGTGCAACTTTGTGATTTTGGGATCAAATATCAACGAACAACTGACAAGTACCTTCAACGGGCACCGGATAGGAAGCCTGCTGTCATCACCACCCACCTTGTCTAAAATCTGATGTTGCTTCCTGGATTTTCTTCTTTAAAGATCTGAAACTGCTACTGCTTTTGTCAGACCATCTAAACGAAGCACTCCTTTTGATGAGATCTGTCATAAGTGGCGACTTAGAGGCATCCTCCCGTGCAGCCTCATCATAAACTGCAACCCCAAAAAATTTAACTTCAGCAGCCAAAAATACTTAACCACCAAATTTGTGCCAATGTTCCCAGAAAAGGATGCAATCACTAGAACATTACAGGGTACAAATGAACAACTAATAATTTTAAATAGTTGTTGAACTGGAGTACAAAACAGATGTCTAATTTTAAAGCATTTAACGCAGTTTTCATGGAATGCTTTTCAATACACATAGTACTACTCTCAGTCCTCTGTTAGCCTGTCGTACATTAACCAAGTCCATAATCCATCGATTGACAATAATAATAAAGAGGTTAAATCTCAAAGCCTCATATCGGCATTTTGGAAAACCATAACAAACTAAAAGGATTCGAAAGGGCACCTGATGATGCTGGGAGATGGTAATGCCGCTTCAAGAATTTTGAAGCTTCTCTCTCCTTCTTGTGACATAAAACACGTATCAAGGTGTGTGCATCTCCCAGATGTCTGTGGCCATATTTATGTACTTCAAGTCCTATTGAATTGTGTTCACTAGAAGTCATCAACAATTGGATCACAGATTCAGCCTGCTATGAAAACCAAAGAATCAAATAGGTCTAACAGTATGCATATACACAAATAAACTGGCCAAAAATTTCAATTTCTTAACAAACCCGGAGGGAAAATAAACTCAGGATTTGATGAGCGAATCTTGCTTCTTCTTCAACTAGAGATCGGGGAAGCCCCTCACCGTCAGCAACAAACAAGTCCTAGAAAGTGAAAGAAAACATAATTTGATGCTTCTCAAATAGTCGTTGAATATCTCTCATAACTATAACAGATGTCCAAAGACAGAAAATAATGAAAGCAAAAGATCATGTAGGCGATATCAACCAGCTGAGTTTAAGTACAGTTCTACATCAGCATTGGATACATTGTCTTTAAGTTCTGGTTAAAAATTTGTACCTCAGTATCGGGAAAGTGTGAAATTCAGAGAACTTCTACTTTGAGAACTCTTAATTTACAACTTATTTAGTATTGGAAACCAAGGAACTAAATTATTAGGGAATGAAAGCAAAAGGTGAACACAAATTAAGCCAGCCAACACGAAAAGAATTGTCTAGAAAAGTAAATTTCAACGATCAGGCCAATATGTTTTATAACCGAGAAATCCTCAAGGGTTATTAGCACATGGTTCAAAACTTTATGGATAATGGACCCACACCTTTTCTGTGGAATACAAGAATACCAAACTTTGGCAGTGCCCATGATCGAAATATGAAGTGTACCCAACCCATACATCATGCTTTATGCTCTTACCACTAGATCAAAGACCTAGGGCTCAATGACCATGCCAATATACCAACTTGGGGGCCAAAATTAGGGATGAGATTCGTCAACGTAGTCCAAGCAGGTACAGAGGAACATTTTCTTGTATTTTTCGTTTACTAAAAATAACAATAATGGAACTACAATAAATAAGGCAACCGCTACGCTAATAGGCCCCTTGAACACAAGTCAGGCAGGGGCAAACAAAGCCCTATCCATTAACGAGAGACGAGGATCATTAGATCATAGATAAGACAACTTATTATGAATCTACATAGCTACAGAAATTGTTGTCCTAGTGGAAACTTGAAAGACCTAACTAAGAATATCTACCAGACACATCCCAGAGGATAATGAACAAGTTTTCAAAATAATTGATTGGATACATGGTATTCCTGACAAGTAAGAAGACTTTCCTGAGTAGACTTTAAGCTAACTCAAACAGATGATGACATCATTATAAAAACAGAAAGTTTTACCTTAGTGCATAAACACTATTGAATCTTTCATCAAAACCAAATAACGAAATGACCTTCAAGAGATTCAGTAAATATTTAGTATATTGTGGTCACTGGTGATGACGTTGGATGAGGTTGTAAGATTGAAAGCTTATCGGAGCTGCACCTTCAACATAAACTCAGCATGCTAGGGTACTACTTGGAAACAACATACTAAAACAGTTCAGATTCTATATTTTCTAGGGGCTGCTAAATATTGAACTGACAAACATGGAAAGACTTCTGTGCAAAAACTCAAGGTCAGCCTGAAGCCTTCAGAAGATATCACACCTAAAAAGAATCTATAGTTTGAAAGAACACAATACCTAAAATTATACACCTTTCTAATAGTTGAAGTTCTATATTTTGTTAGCGACAACCAAGAACTGAAATTCCCAGCAGCTTTATGTAGTCCTCTATCTGTAGAGTGCATTTACGGGTCATTTGGTAGAGTGTATTAGGAGAAATAATCCATGTATTATATATGGTATTAATTAGTACTATAGTAGGAATTTTATACCCAAGTACAACTCGTACATGTATTAGATAATACACCCTATTTGATATTATAGGGTGTCTAACCAATACCTTCTATTTGTGGTATTAGTAATACATAGAACTTAATACCATGAGATTAATATGTAAATACAAAATGCCCCTTAAATCCTTCTAATCATTTTGTTTATTTTCTTGATTTTAGGTTTTATATTGGTACTAGTAAATTTATTTAAATAAATTGGCTTACAGATTTTATTATTTAAAGAGAATAGTTTGTTGCCAAATAAACCCAATACAATTTTTGAAAAAAAAGAGCTATTTAACATTTACTAATTGAAAGGCAAATATATGACCACATGACGTTTGTGATCTTAATTGAATGCATTATTTGTTGATATATATGTCGTTTTCTGATTATTTGTATTTTGAACAATTTTTAGAACTACAGAGATATTGCTAAAATCTTAGGCCTAAGAAGCCAAACCAAACACTTGATGAAAAATAATCCCTTCATTACTAATCCTTGCATTACTAATCCCTGCGTTTCTAATTCCTACATTATTAATCTTTGTACCAAAAGACCCTTTAATGTACAAAAATGGCTATAACAGAGTTTCTCTTATTCGTACTAACAACTTCTCTGGGAAACTCAGTCTGACTTCTTGGTTTAGAAGATTACAGAACTTGACATCCTTCTTAAAAGAAAGTGTCCAGAGGCAAAGGAAGTTTTCAATTTTGTTTTCCCCTATGTAACTTCAATTTTAATTCCCAATACCATTTTGAATAGGGAAAAGATATAACAGGAACACTACACCGGGGGAAGTGTTTTATGCTAGTGAAATTACAAGAACTCTGAGGGGCAATCGTGCTGGTCCATTACATTTAAAATAGCTACTGCTGCATGAGAACACCAAATTCAACTGCTGCTTAATAGGCACAACGAACACAAGTAATCAGGAAGTTGGGAGAGAAACTTACTTTTAATATATTGAGGTCATCCTCCATCATTATAACATCAAAATCAGAAAATGCACGTGAAGGACCTCCATCTAATAACACCCAAACATAACCTTCCTATCCAGTGAAATCAGAAACTCAGAACTGGAGAATTGGGATCATATATAAAATTCATGAGAATGAGATTGTGAGATTGTACCAGAGATGCCTTAAGAATACTTTTCACTACAATGTCTCTGAGAGTGTCATCAATCAGATCACAAACATTATTGAGGACCTAGAAAAAACAAAAAAAAAATAGTGAATAAGTTATCCTGGAAAGGTTCGACTGATAAACCAGGCATTGAAAAAGAATACGCAATCCCCTTGCCGTTTCCTTCCTATACTTAGGGAGACGGAGAAGAGGGGACTAGGGAGTAGACTGTAGAGTGAAGTACTGAATGTCTTACTCTATCAAACTGTGGAAGTATAGTTTCCAGTCGAGCGCCTTCAACATCACCGTGATATAAATTAAATATGAAGGGTTCTCTCATGTCCCAAAACACAACTCTAGCTCCTAGAAATCACATAAGAATAGCTTAGGAAAAAACTTGGTGAAAGAGTCAAAAGAAGCAATTTTTTTTCCTTTCAAAATTCAGAAAGCAAATTATACACCACCATCAAATCCAATAATGAATAATTGCTTAAAAGTCGCATAGCGTTTACCAATATGATAAAAGAATGAAGGGGAAAAGACATTAAAGAACTTTTAAGAGGATACCATGAATGTCCATCTATCAAATCAAGTAAACAGTGAAAGAGGGCAGTTCTATTGATTGTTCAAGTTGAATGCACATATGAAACTATCTCGTTTAAAAACAAGCCTTCACGAGTTTAAATTGATGCACCAAACATAGATCTTAAGTGATTCCACATGTTTGCAAGATGCCCAGTTTACCTTTTGATAACAAATGACCATTCAAACATGCTAACAGTGACATGAAAGACTTACAGAACAGCAGTACTCTATCATGAAAGAAAAGCAAAAAGAATGATAAGTAAAAAACTAAAGCCCAACCAAGAAGCAATTTGTAACCTTATGTCGAAATTGGGTCTTTCAACATTTTTCAACGACCAAAAGTCACCAAAACATCTAGGATATCCCTTCAATTCAATTTGTGCAAGCACTTAATAAAGCATATGCCCTAAATAAAGCCTTCCAATAGCACCAATAGAGGCTTTCGATTGCCAAAGCATAATAAGAAGATAACAGCATTTTCTTGAGAGAAAAAACAATTAATACATGGGTAAATTTTTAAAAATTAGAATAAATAATCAAATTTTAAAAATGGTTTATGCACTAGCATGCTAAATGCTTTGGAGAACTTTAAAAAGGTGCATTCCCTAATACTGCAAGGGGATTACACTTCAAAATTTCAACGCCTTCTGACTAAATTTTAGGGGTAATAACCAACATGGAATATTCTCAATATCTTGCTACCACTTTATGCCCGGGGAGATTCCTAAATATTAGACACCTTTGTTAGGCCCAGGAAACCTTGTTCCAAGTTTTGAAAGATTCATAGTAAAATTTGATTAAAACCAGCATGAATACTTCATAGAGCCCACTTATAGGCCAAAGTGATTTGTCAATAAAACAATGATGAGTTTGTGCCATAGCGTCAACCCATGTTTCAACTGAAAGGTCCTATGGAGCATATCTCTGATGAACCCCAGCAGGAAGAAATTTCCCTAGATTCCAGATCAAAATAGAAGCAAGCAAATACACTTTCACGGACTGTCAGGATGAAACAACCTTTATGTTACCTTTTTTTTTACATCCTCATACTAATTGAGAGATGCCAACATGCTGTTCCACACTGTATATTAAGTGTAATTCCACTACCACTAAATAAAACCAGGATAGTTCACATACCCACTAACTCACAAGTTCGCTTGATAGCATCAGCAGCGCTATCACGGATGCAGTCAAAGGTGGCAACAAAAAGTTCATCAACTGACTCACTACACATTTCCAAAATCCCATTTGAAGTCCAATGAGAATCCTCAGCAGCTGTGAAGGTAAGAAGAATGGACATCAGTAAATAATTATTCAAAGGTAGATAATCTTCAGATAATTCCTCAACTCATCTAATATGTTAATAACTCTATCAAGCTTAAAACTGAAATTTGCATTTCCTTGCAAGCAGAATATCCGACAGAATAGAACTCTTAACTTCAGTGTTTCTAGGGAACCCCTGAAAGGTTGAGGTGACTTTATTGTTAATCTTCATGGTTAATTTTCAAATGATTCGGTATAAGATATCCTCCAATAATATAATAAACAACTAATTACAACGTCTCCATAGAAATATGGCTGAAAGAATAAGACTATCTTCAAATAATAGCAAACTATACTTCGTAAAAGTAAAGAAGCAGCACTTACAGCATGTCTGATCTTTAAAAACTCTAACAGCTGACCATGAGTCCCTAATACCATCCTCAAGGGAGGAAATTTTTTTCTGCATATACTGTAAGAAGGAGGTATCACTGTCATCAGAAAAATCGTAGTTTCTGTAATTAAATAAAGTTACAGCGAATCAATCTAATGCAAGAAAATGAAGCAGGGAACATGATATCTCAAGTAAATCACTTTCCACTGTTATAAATTAAAAGAGTAAAGAGTAAGTAAACCTAGGGAATCAATGACAATATGGGAAGGAAAAAAAATTCCACAAAAGCAGATAGCCTTTGATCAACAAAAATAAAAAAGAAATCCCTAAACATCAGAAATCAATTTTAGATTCTTAGCGTTTTCTAGGTGAAAGGATTGGAAGGGACAGTCCAAGAGGTGAACAGGAAGTTGATCAAATGGATAAAATTGAATTTCTCTTTATGTAACAATCAAAATGAAAAGTCATATTTAAAAAATAAAGAATTATTTTCTAAGTTGTACGTATAAACATATCTAGTGACAACTCTTTTCTCACATTTCCAACTGTCTGAAATTTGGCATATTGCTTGTGCAAGCAAATTTCAGACATTTTTGTTTGATGTTTAGCTTGTTAATGCCAAACTTCAGACGTTTTTATCTAAAATTTGGCTTGCAGTGCCCAAATTTCAGATTCGTATATGTAAAGATTTGAACTACTAAACCTAACTTCAGACCCACATGTCCTTCAAACTTGACAAGTCTAATATAAATCATAGTTGAAGTTTCGTACTAAATCTCACCAAGTACTTTCAGATTCATGAGAGGAGAAATATCAAAATGAACAAAAGATAAATACTTCATGATAGAAAGATCTATAAGCTAATATCCCCAATTACTTTGACCTGGGTACGTTGGCATGTTCGTTTACATGTCTTTGGTAGGATTGAGACTAGTTTTACATCCAAAGATCAGTATTATTTTCTCTTTTTCTTGAACCGTATGATACAGAGACTTGCTCATCAAACTGGAGAAGAAGATGATTAAAGGGACAAGGGAGGAGGAGGAGGAGCGCTTTTGTCTGATTTTACCTACACTAACCACAAGTAAACTAATTCGAGGAAAACAGATATAGCTTAACTAGCAGGGCGGAAATTGGCTGCCAGCTCAATTTTCCTGTAACATAAGTCCCAACATTGGGTAATAGGAATGGATCTAGATAATACCATGCAACAAAAATACAAATTGGTCCAACTCAACCTCAAAAGCTAGATCTTGAGCTGAGGGTTTCCCAAGACTATAGCAGACAAAAGAAGACAAAAGCACATATTCTCAGCCTTAGGGTTCGGGATCAGGGTTCAGGCACTCTAAAAGAAAAATATAAACACACGATGTATGAAAAAATAAAATTGAATATAGCAACATCAATCATCATTGCCACTAAACTAACTGAAAGTTAGAAAACCATCAAATGAAAAGAAGATTCCACTCACTTGAAGGGTATTCATTCTGACACAAAGTTTGGACGTTGTCAAGGCCTCCAACTTCTTATTCACCACATTATCAAGAACCACAGATTCAACCAACTTTTTCTTGGCGCTGGGAAATGCTGTCTCCTTATAACGAGTCAAGGGAGGAGCAGGAGGATAAAGATTATGCTTGTCAACTGCACCATTCAACAATTTGCAATTGATGTCAAATAACTGTGGAAAATAATATGCCGATCAGAAGATATATTAGCAAAACAAGTGTTTTCTTCATAAGTGCCTGAAAGCTCTGGTGCTTGGAATTAATTTTTCTTGCTGTGCATAACAAGACAAAAGATGTTCCTTACTGGCCAATCCCAGATTCATATAATCTAGCAATTAGCTAACCGATCTTTTCTCTAAATGTGTCCTAGAAATCATTAAAGTGCTGCAATATCCTTGTGTAACAGGAATAATTCACAAACCCAGTATTTCTAAGAGAAGATGAAAGAAATGACAATATTTTTGGGGACATAACATAAGTTCCTGCAAAAAAAAGAAAAGAAGACTTCCCATAAAGGATTTAAAAGGATTGTATGCATTTCTAGAAGACCAGAGATCAACTACGTTCAGGTCACTTATAAAATTCAACACCACATACCAATCAGATGACCACCGACATTCACAAATCTGCCACATGCAATTATTGTTGAGACCACAAAATTTCGATCATCCACAGGAACAGCACCAACCTTTAGGTTAAAACAATTTTGGAAGCACGAAAAAAAGAAATTCTATCTAGACACACAATTTCTTGCACAGTACACAAGAACAGTTGTACCTCGAAGCAGAAAAGGACAAAGAAATACAAAGACTCATTGGATTTCAAGAATCACGCTACCTAACTGGTTAACCACTTTCTGCAAGTAGGCATCCAATGTGTGAAAGATTATGGAAAGTAAAGCCTGCAAGTGCGTGATATCCACTGGAAGCCTCAGCTCAAAAAATTGATCAACAGTCTGCAAATCAACTCAGAGATGAAATCAAGAGAAAATAAACAAGCAAACAGTACAGCAACCAAGAAACAGGATCCACCTAAAATAACTTAAAAAGAGAGGAGCACAGCAAGTACAAGCACTGGCAAAAACATGTACAAGCTCTTGAAACACAGAGACCTAGTGATCTCTTGAAGATAGAGATGCATGAGGTTTTATGGACTAGCATGCATGCATGTTCTAAATGTAGAGTAATTGAACCAGATAAAAAACAATTTAGCTAACACAATGATCGTTTGGAATGGGCTTAATTTATCTGATGTTTTGTTTTGTAATATAAGTTTGTTATTGGTTTAAGACGATAAAAACAGAAACTGATAATGAAAGAATCATAATTCCAACAAGCAGAAAGAATATAAGTATACTATATGCACATGCATTATTCGTCTTGGTGCCTACTCCATGAGATACATTCGCTGAAAAGGACTATCTACTATATTGCAGAGACTAACATCCACTGGTGAAATGCAATAGGCCTTTCATGATATTCGCTACACCAATCTTCAGTGAGACTGGAGGGCTCATTTAACGTAACTCTTCCTAAGAGACATCTAGCCCTCTTTTCTACAATTCTTCCCCTGGTAAGAAACATTTTTGTAACTGCCAAAAGATGATAAAAATAATAATTTCTCCTCCCAGACTCTCTTCCACTCAGCTCTCTTTGTGGATGATCATATATCAATCAACTATAAAGAGGACCAACACATGGATCAAAAGTTAGATTGGTGCAAGTAAAAGGAGTAATATATACCAGCTACTCTTTTATTGACCTTTGTTCTCTTTACCTTCCATGGACTCTTAACTGATTTGAAAAGGATTTGTTGAAGGAAAAGGAATGGTGGGAAAAAGCAAGTGGATTTGATGATATGAGGGTGTTTCTACGAGCCTTACGAGAGAGTTTTTACCTAACACGGAGCCTAGATGCAGGAGAAAGCCAAGAAGGGTTGCTACTTGCTAATGCTATTGAATCAGGAATGAGAAAGTGGCTCTAGATTTGGGATAAGGAGGCCTTGTCTGGGAAAAGAAATGTGTAGTGCTCGACTAGGGCCAAAGTGTTGGGCGAAGTATGCAGAAGGCTGATGAGGGATGGCTGATATTAGACATAATTCAGTAGCTTAGGGGTAAGGGGACCATCCCGGAAACAACCTCTCTATGTCTATGAGGTAGTGGTAAGATTTGCGTACATTTTTCCCTCCCCAGACCCCACTTGTGGGATTCTACCAGTTTGCTTAAAAAAGTAAATTGATCAAAAAAATTTAGTTCATTCCTACATCAAGCTTTAAAAAGTGTGGCAAGAGTAAGCCTGTCAAACCAAGAAAGAAACCACTTCTAGTTCCACAGATCACATAACTGTACACAAAATACAATATCCCAAAGGAACAGCATGAAGGCAAGGGAAATGTAGGAACTTACGAACACATTGTTTAGTGTTTTTGTTCCTATATCACCCCAACTATGTTACCTTAAGGTTAAGGGTAAATTACCCATAGAGCAGTTTAACAATAAAAAGAGTCTGCCAACTTTAGAAAAGACACATTAATTCCAAGTGCAACCAGATATATAGCATTTCAGGAAATGACAAGCATCATTAGTTTGAATCAAGTTCAGCAGAAAAAATACATACCGTGAAGCATCCACGGAATATTTCAAATATAGAAGCACCAAGGAAATTTTCAGATACTTAACAGTAGCTTCACCACATAATATCTAGAAGATAAAGTCAAAATTTATCCAAGAAAAAGGACAACATCAATAGTTAAGGGCCATACCTCCTCTATGATTCTAAATACTTCTACAGCTGAAGCTGCTTGTTTTTGCTGATGTGATAGGGGTTCCCAGTCCTGTGATTAAGACAAGACAATTTTAAAGTTCAAACAACTTCCCAGATTTGCTAGGAAGAAACAAATTGCCAAAAACAACAAATTTGTAACTGCTACCTCCAATTAGAAGATACCAGAAGTATCTAAAGAAGGGATATATGAACATGGACTAAACATAAGTTCAGATGAAAGATACACCTATGTTCAGTTTAAGCGCTAATATATATTTGCCTATGGACGAATCTTTGCATAATTAGTCAATTACCCCCTCCGTCCCATTTTACATGGCACCGTTAGATTGGTACAGTATTTGAGGAAAAAAAAGACTTTTGAGACTAGTGGTCATAAATCATCCATAGATATTTGTGTAATTGAAAATCATTTCATTAAAGATAAAAGGGAAATTTTAAAGTTAAATTATTTCTAGCACTAGTAAAACGACATTCTTTTTAGAAGGACTAAAAAAGAAAGGGTGTCACTAATGGGACGGAGGGAGTGCTAAATAGGACCTAAGATTAAGAAAGGAAAAACAATGTACAGCTCAACCAGTAAGTAGATTATTCTGACCAAAGGCAGGATGCAAACATCATTATCATGACTACAGATGCTTTTAGCATTATGAATTACACTATTACATATGTTACAACCAACTAGAAGCTTTTAAAAGATAACCTCGAGATCAGCAGAACGACCAGTCCATTCAAGTATCCTCGCATGCTGAGCAATCACCCAATCAAGAATAATTGGCCTTGCAATTACTCCAATCTTGGAACCAAGAAAACAAAAGCAACAGAATTAACTCTTATTATAGTTTCATAAAATGAAAATTAGTAAAAATGGAATCTACTTAGTAACACAGCTGGAGAATGGAGATGTATCATCGCTTATCAATACCATCCGTGCTCTTAATATGTTCGCAGTGAACATTATTTTGTCTCTTCTCATTATTCAACCATTTCAAGTAGGACAGCAGAAAATTCAAGTTCTACTGTAACTCATGCTGGATAAGCAGAACATGGGAGTACAGTTGAATACAAAAGAAAAGAGCCAAGTTCTTCTAAGGAAGCAAGTGCTTCAATTTAAGCAAAGATTCCAGGAAAAATGCAAGCTTTCATGAAGTAAGGCACGAATGAAGCAAAATTAAAAAATAACTATGTAATTAAGATTAAGTAGTCAAGGGAATTCAAGTATTATGTAAAACCGGTATCAATCAAATTCAGAAACTCATTATATAGTTTTTCACTTCAGATACAAAAGTATAACTTTACATTGTTAATTGAGATATGGTTTGTTAATTGAGATATGGTGACTAACCATTAACATATTCATCCATAACATTTCCTTCGCAGTCGATATATCACCTTG
>JAABOM020000103.1:24530502-24542439 GCA_011800125.2 Solanum clarkiae | reverse complement strand
CAAATTCAGAAACTCATTATATAGTTTTTCACTTCAGATACAAAAGTATAACTTTACATTGTTAATTGAGATATGGTGACTAACCATTAACATATTCATCCATAACATTTCCTTCGCAGTCGATATATCACCTTGCCAACTAAATTTATTTTCTAGTGACATACCACGTAGCCACCAAAGCACAAGTCTTAGTGCCTAGGTGTCTGGCCTCTTAAGCAAGGCAAAATGCAAAGCCTGTGTGCCTAGATTCTCAACGCATTTGCAACACTACATACTATGTTCCACTAATACTATAGACTGAAAAAAGTTCACCTACACATCATCAGAAAAACTCAAGCAAGTAGTAGAAATAAAACACACGTAGTCCATTTCATTTTGAAGGAATTTTCAGGAAAGAACAGGAAAAAGAAACTCCATCTACTATAAGGACAGTCTCAAGCAAAGAAGGTAAGCATTAAAAAAAGAAATCAACATCTGGCATTCATAGACAGGAAAGCAAAAGAAGAGGAATAAGCTCATTATACAAATTCAGCAAGATGAAGCTTTCCCGTGCAAATTTACCTCACGCTCAAAATCAAACATCAATGGCGAATGTACGCCCTTTTCTACTTGTTCTGATGAATGGAGCTTAATTAGATAATTCTCCAACTGAATAGCTGCAGCAAGCACCTGCTTCACTTCTTCGGAAAGGCAAGATATATTCTTGAGAAATGGCTCCTACACAGAAGCAAAAGAAATTTTTACTCAAAGGAACAACCAAAAGATGCACAAGAAGGTTCTGGAGATTATTATCTATCACGGCAAGCTGACCAGTCTTTCACCATAAAAGCTGTGAAATTTCGAAGCTGAAACTACTCCAGCTTCAGCACACCATTGCCTCAGGACAGGATGGTACACAGTCAGCTGTCTCTCAGCAATTGACTTCAATTCACTTGCAAGCAAAGCCAAAGGATGTCTCTTATCTACTTTAGATCCAGTATTTATTGCATCAGTAACCTGAGATCAAGCTAATATATCAAACGTTTTAAAATCAGGTATTCCTATACTGTGTTTGCAGAGCCATTAGATACCATACCCTCTTGCAAGCAGCTTCGGCAGACCTCTCAACATACATTTTGACTTTGCTATCAATGATCTCATTCGAAGCATTGAACATCAGCTGCAACAGTGTGAAGAAATACATAGTAACCATTCCAAAGAAACATTAAAGAATTAAGTCCAATTTGTTCTTGAGAGCATCAAAAGGAGTCACAAGGAAATAAAAGCTTAATGAATTCTTTCACAACTAAAATTCCATAAACCAAACTTCCAATCTAAGATAAGATGGCAAGCCCAAGGACACTAAGAAACTCCTTTCTATCCCTGCTTAAAAATTATCAAGTTCACAGAAAAGGAATCTCCCCCGTACACTTGATCACCAAAATACTGAATTATGGTTCCCTAGGACGGTGTTAATATGCTTGAACAGGATCAGCAGATACTGTATTGACTCAAGGGCCAGCAAATGCCAGGGAAAGCAGAGGATTCTGTACTGTAACAACAAATCGCGGTGATGTAGGATACTGATGAAGAAAATGACAACCTCATTTATGGTGTACAAGTTTTGAACACGTATTTAATGTTTCTAAGCTTTTTTTTTTATTGTTGTTGTCAATTGTGTGGTTGGTGATCAATCTTTAAGTTCTTATCAAACAAAAAAGGAAGGTGATTCCGTCCTTTGTGAAAACATAGCAATCCCACTCAATGAGTCTTAGTAAAGTGTTATCAAAAGCAAAAAACACAAAAAGGCTCTAAGGTTCATTATAGCTTTAAGCGCAAAGTGCAAATAACGCATGAGCTTTAATGGAAAAAGGAGAAAAATAAATATATTTGTTTAATCCAAGGCTAATAATTAATAGAAGAATGACAAATATATGAACAAAAAAATTGGAAAAAGAAATACAATAAAGAAAAATACTGATTGTTTAGTGTTGTCATTTCATAAGAGTTTCATTGATAAGGAAAAGTATGTCTTAGAACCTTGATGACGGCATTGAAGGGTGCACATTAAGCGATGTGAAGCACTCAACATATTTTGTGCTTTGCTTTAAGGCTTAAGAACTCTACTGGCAGTACTATTCTCAAGTAACTTTTGTTAATATTTTCCCGTCCTACTTAGAGAAATATGAGTTATAAGTCAAGCCATAGGATTTCCTATTTGTTAAATAAACAGACTAACAGTTGAGAATTGCTGGTAGGTTCTAAAATCTGGGTGCACTTTTTTTATTACACATCATGTATTGAGTTGACTTGATGGTTCCAAATGGCATTAGAGGTTTAGTAATGGAAAGGAAGGACATTGGAAAAAAGTTGTGCCTGAAAAATAAGGGATGGAATCTCCCTGGGCATCAGATTGGTAAAAGCTCTCTATGGAATAGCCATACAGAAGCAAACTAGAAATTGCTGGGATGAATGTAACTATTTACCTCACGTACAAGCTGAGGATTGGAAATGGAAAAAAAGATTAAACTTTGGCTGGATTAATGGCTGGAAAGACAGCCTCAAGGAACACATTCCCAGATTTATGTAATCTAGTCATCGACAACACTTATACCGTAGCAAGCTGCTTCTATGAAGAAAAAAATTTTCTGAAGAAGTTCCAATAATTGGGAGATTAGAAAGCTGAGCTGCTTTACTGAAAAACTTGAGCAGAGTATTTTTTGTCGAAGAGGAGGACAGCTTTTTCTGAGAAGGTAGCATTGGATGTCTTTCAATCAAGTCTTGCTATAAATTACTTTTAAACAAAAATGATGCAGCGAGAAGAATATGACCTAGTAAGTCAATATAAAAAACAAGAGGCACTCCTAAAATAAATTGTTTGGGACACATTGTAATTCCAGATTCTTGTCCAACTCAAATGTCCAATAACATAAGAAACAGATTACAGATTCCAATTAGAAGAATGTCAAGCCATGTCTTTTTCTGTTATACACTTTAAGAACTACTGCTGGAGAATTACGTATACTGGCTTCGTGCTTTTCTAGATTTTGTTATTCCCTTTTCTGCTATCGTTTAAACTTCTGCCATTCTCATATACATATGTGCATGCAGTGTGCACATTGGGCAGCTTTTTTACAGAAACGTCTGGAGAGGGAGAACAGCAGAAAGCGAGAAATCCCAACAGGCAAAGAGGTTCCCCAAAAAGAGCAAATGACAATTAGCATTTAATTTCCCAGAAAAATATTGCTGATGGTTGTCTTATTTATTCCACCAGAAAAGGCATGTAACAGAGATAAATTTGTCCCAAATACCTCCATATTTCCAGACGCATCTAACTTCTGATTTCCTGCTGCCAATGCCATGGATAATATCCCCTTGAAAAGAGAAGGCTTCTGACAAATGGAGAAAATTCTCATCAAATACAGAATTTTGCATGATAGACCACCATTAAAAAGCCATACACCACATTGAAGAAAGAAGATAAGAAGAATATACAAGCACAGAAAACAACCTGAAAAAAATGCCAATGATAATCATGCAACTTATTGTCACACCATAAAGCAATTGACCGAAGGATAGACTGCACCAAATTTAGCCTAATCTCAGAGCCATTGCAGTAATTAACACAAAGTAGAGTCTCCAAATACTTCTTTTCATTCTGTACGACATCTTCAGACAATGGAATATTCCGCAGTTTACGAACTGAATACTCCAAAAGCATTGCCTCCTCTGTCCTAACAAACTTCAATTTAGAAGAACCTCCATCAGAAATCTTATCAAGGTCTACAAATAACAGCAATGACCTCACAAGGAAATTAATTTTGCACTATTTAAATGCTAAATGCATCAAAATATCCACCAAAGCGCCGAAAGTGAAACCCCTTGTTAGCAAACTGCAAGCAACTGACTTATCACAAAATGAGGAGCAGTGCTAAACTAAAATGTGCAAAATAAGAAGACTAATATTCAGATTCTTGGGAAAAATGAAACTAAAAGTGCAAGAAGATCAGCAAGAAGACGATCTTAAATGAAGAATCATGTATCATATAGCCAAAGTAGGATTCCTATTATTGACTTAGTTCATTCATGATTTTAAGACGAGCTCAGCTCCAGCAGGTTTTTTGCTAGGTGTTCCCCCTTTCCTCATTTGTGTGGACGAATATAAGTTTTAATGCTCGGACCAGTTCCTCGAAGAATAAGTATCGGCTTGAAGGAGAGCTTCTCTCAGCCCTATCTCTACCTCTCTTCTTCTTTCTTTTTATTTACAAATACAAATATTCAACTCCCCTAGAAACACTTCCTCTCAATGTTCAACAACAAAAACTGGTTAATTTGTCATCATCGTTAAAGAAAAATTTTAAAAAGTCAATCATTTTAGAAAACAGGGAAAGAACAGTGCAACCATGCCAGTATAAGTAATCCTCAACCCTATGTCTGGAGAAATTCCTTTCACCTATCATGATAGGTCTATGTGTTATCGTCTTCAAACTTCCCTGAGGCATCAATAAGATGTATAGCATAACAACTTTAAGTCAGAATGGTCGATGACAAGTTATAACTTGAAAAGAGAAAAAAGAAAAGAGTCCCTATAATAATATAAATCGTTACTTTTCAATCAGAACCTGGGTCAGGTTGTCAAAAAAAAAAAATACAATCATATGGGAGGTGGGGCACCAAAGTAGCAAGATACAAGCCATAAAAAAGGATAGACATGTCATATTTCAAGAGCTTGAATCCTACTGCATCATAAACAGGGGAACAAGGAACAAAAAAGTTAATAAAGGAAGATTAAACACAAAAATAGCCTGCCTACTTCACATTTCAGCATAGCATATAATTCTCCGTGTTTCACAGTAAACTTATATACGTAACACCAGTCTTCAAAATTAATGGTAACATTGATGCAACTCTAGGTGTCCTATTTTGTGCAAACAGTGGATACAATTGAAGAATCTAGGCTAAAATTATGCATTGATAGAAAATCAGTATGTCTTGGCCCATGATTTATCCGGCCCGGAATAAAAACTTCATTTCCTAGGTATGGCATACATTCATATATACTGTGCTTAATAAAAGCATCAGAGAGAGAGAGAGAGAGAGAGAGAGAGAGAGAGAGAGAGAGAGAGAGAACGGAGATGGTAGAAGGTTGCTTCAATAACATGGTTAAGTTCAGTTACCTGCTGAAAAAGCACCCATCCATATAATACATCATGTAACTTTTGGGTAATGCCCAACAAAGGCCATGTTGATTTGATGAGCTTTAGGATTTCATCAGCTTCCTGATAACGAGAAGCATTAAGTACATTACATTCAGAATAACCAACACAAAAGGTTAAAAGACATAACAGATACCTCTATGAGCTGGCCATCTTCCAGAATGTCAAATACACCCAGGAGTAGCTTCTCATACAGCCTCATGTTTAAGGGATAACCAGCACTCCAGTAATATGACTCGCCTTGTATGCCACAATTTCCAGGCATAGATGACAATCTCGAAGCAATATTTCTAATGGACAATAGCACCTCTGTGCATTTGGAGGGAGACATCTTAATGTCCCATTTCTGCAGAAGAATAAATATCTTCTCAACATGCAAAAAGAACAGATTTGATAAGCAATAGGAAGGAGAGCTGCGGACAGACATACCTCAAAATTCCTAACTGTTGCAAGAAAACCTTCAACTGATTGATCAGCAGATAAAAGTTCTTCAAGAATATTAGCCTACAAGAGAATCATCTAGATGTTAGAATAACTAAGAGGGTCATGAAAAGTTATTTACATTAATTTGAAGTCCAGCGGGTTTATAAGCAACAAATATCTCAGTAATGAAATTTATAAATCCTAGGAATACTCACTTCAGACTTCTCTGTATAAAAAAGATGCATCCCAAACAACCACTGTTTGTTCAGCTTATCAATTTGATGTTGCTCAGTCATTTTTGTTTTTTCTTATATTTTTGAGTTTCATCAAACAAAACTTGTTTCTCTCGGCAGTATTTCAATCAAAAAACCAAGTTCAGCTATATTACTTCAAAAAAATGTGTGTGTGAAGATTGCAATGACCAGAAAACATTAAGAGATCAGCCACATGTAATACATACCTTGTGGCAGGGGCAGATGCAACTTATTGTTGCTGGGTTCAAATTGAACCCAGACTTCCGTTGTGGAGCATAAATGTGTAAAATTTCACTAAAAATGCAACAAATAATAGATATGAACCCATAACTTTAAAAATATAATGGGTTCAACACTAAGAACCTAAAAAATTAACCTATGGAGCTTAAACCCTGTATGTGTCTTTGTCTTTGCCTTATAGTATTCTTAAGAAGAATCAGATTTGGTATGATCCATCGTGCTAAAAGTAATCATTTTTTCCAGATCCTTGCTGTATCAATGTTCATATATTATCAGATTAACTATTAAGTTACTCACTTCGCTTAAAAGTAGATTCAATTAAGAATTACTTACAAACCAAAACTCCAATTTTTAACATAATGGAACATGTCAATCCAATAACCAACACATGGACCCAATTCTAACCAAACAACAACAACAACAAATACCCAGTGGAATCCCAGAAGTGGGGTATAGGAAGGGTAAAATGTACGCAAACCTTACCACTACCTCATAGAGATAGAGAAGTTGTTTCCGAAAGACCCTCGTCTCAAAAATATCAGGCACAAAGCAGAAGATACTAGATATAAAATGGAAAGCAAAAGATAATATATGAATGAAATAAAAGTAACACATATAAACGGACAATAACAACATCAAATATAAATACATGATTAATCCTACTAACCTACTATATCACAAGACCAGACATCATGCTACCCCACTAGCCTATTAGCCTTCTAACTAATACACGACCTTCACTTCTTTCTATCTAAGGTCATGTCCTCAGTGAAATGAAGTAGCACCATATCTTGTCTAATCACCTCCCCCAATATATTTTCGGTCTACCTCTACCCATCCGCGTAACCTCTAAATCCAAACTCTCGCACCTCCTAACAACAGCGTCGGCACTTCTTCTCTACACACAGAGGAATTCAGAATTTTAAGTAGACATAAAAACTAACTGAAGGGGGTTTGACATCTATTATATATACATAAAAAAAATATTTTTTGTCATACATAGATAGTACAATTTTTCGCCGAATGGGGTTTAAATGAACCCCTTAATTACTATGTGGCTCCGCCACTGTCTGCACATGCCAAAACCATTACAGTCTCGTTTCCCTCATCTTGTTTGCCATAGCGGTCACCCCTAACTTCTCCCGAATAGTCTCATTCCTAATTTTATCACCCCTGGTATGCCCACGCATCTACCTCAACATCCTCATCTCCGCAATCTACACTTTCTGAATATGTGAGTTTTTTTGACTGGTCAGTACTCCACTCCATATAGCAACAATGGCCTAACCATTATTTTGTAAAACCTACCTTTAAGTTTAGGTTATATCTTCTTATTACACAATACTCCAGAGGCAAGCCTCCACTTCATCCATGCTGCCCCGATATGATGTGTGACATCGTCATCGATAACACCACTACCCTGGATGATGGACCCAAGATATTTAAAGCTTTCTCTCTTGGGAATAGATTGAGTGGCAAGCTTCACATCAATGTCCGTTTCATCCCTCGCAACACTGAATTTGCACCTCAATGTCCAATTCTAACCAAATATGGGTAAAAAGAATATAGAAAGATGACTTCCACTGAAGCTAAAATTATGGCACTCCAAATCTTTTAGAAAGGAAACTTTTAAGAGGAAAAAACATGTAACGAAACAAACGCAAAAAGTGACTATTACCTGTCTTTTCTTCCACTGGATATATGACTTCTCATTCAGAAATTCAGACTTTGTTGTGCCATTCAAAAGCCCCAGTGTGATTTGAGGAATATCAATTTGTCCAAATGATTTCTCAGAAGCTAAACGCACCAACTTTCGCCGAGTGAGAGCATCCATTGCTTCTGAGATCTAGTGAACAGTATATGTTAGTCATGAAACAATTTAGTGGAGCAAGAAGTTAAAGGCATACTGGACAACAAACAGTGCAAAAATAAAGGGAAAAAGTGTACTGTCAACAATCAGACGAAACTTCACATATAAGGCTATTTAGACTCACTTAAAAATAGGTCCAGTGAGGTGAAGCACCTCATAGGACACATTTAACTGAAGGACGTTGATGAAAGAGGTTCCAAAAGATAGCTAAGTATGTTTGCACAGTCACAGGATAGATTTAAGTTTCACCCATCAGCTTCAGTAGTATCCCTGTTGCCGGTCTGAAGCTTAATTCATTACCTGTAAATATGATTGCTTTTTAAAATTCTCTGTGCCCTACCCACCCACTACTGAAATGAGTGAAATCTTCTACTCTTCAATCAATAGTCCATGCAGGTACTACAAGTTTATTCCTGGCCGGAAGCAGGATCTAATGCCTTGCTTTTCCCTTCCACTATTATTTTTCAAATCAACTCCATGCGGGACTGCAGTATGAAATATTCACACTTGCTACTGAGACTACATAAATAGAAGTAAAGAATCAACACTTCAGCCGTCCGATGGAGGGAATACTAATTATTGTTTAAAATCTGAGCTAATCAAAAAATATTATTATCTCAAAGCAATGTGACGTCTTTTCAACCGTCTGAGGAAATTTTCACATTTCAAGCTTTTTTTAATATTTTGTATAAGATGTAATATAATAATCTATTCTAGATCAATTTAGAAGGGACAAAATTTAAACCATACTTCGCTCCTCAAATTCTCTTCAAAAAAGAAGCCTAACCATGCAGATATGGATATCCGTGAGTTGGTTGAAAATTGTCATTCCTAATTCAAATTAATTATAACCTTTTGAGTATTTATGGATTTTCTGGACCTGATTTCCATGATGACCATGATGCTTCAATCTTGTTAATTAAATTTGATTAAAACATTAATATCACCATCCCACCTCATTACCTTAAACTCATCAACGCAGACTAGCAAAGACCTCATTTTCCCCGACACACCCATAGTCAAAGCAAAGACCTCATTTTCCCCGAGACACCCATAGTCAAACAACTTGATTTCAGTTCTACAGGGATAAAAAGCTAAACTACTTGCTTCAGTTATCATCGATGATTCTCTTATAAATGAAGCATGTCATCCCTCTAGCATATTCATATTCATATACAGTTTTGGAGACTAGTAAAACTGGTCTTTAATAGTTTGGGGCAAAAGTGATGACACTAGTGGTTGAACAAACTGCAAGATATCTCTATTAAATGCACAATTACAGTTTATTTTACAGTTCTTCCCGTATGCGTGCAACACACAATAAGGAATAAGGTAAAGAGCAAATATGTCATGGTGGAAAGGAAACTAAAGATCACTTATTTCTCAGGCAGGTCAGCATCTTGTGGGCCATCCTTCCAAAAGAAAAAATTACTTTTGCAAGAGCACCAAGGGGTGCACCAACTTTCATGCAACTATATCATTCGTAGCTAACCATCCTGTTTAATAGAAAATTCATTTTCCCTTTTTTGGATGTGCTAGAAAATTCTCACCGAAAGAATCACCCAAAAAGAGTTTTTTACTGGCTTCAAATTGCAAAGGTCTGTCAGCAGTACATGTAAAACTTAAGAACAAAGACAATGATAACTTGCCTGCATTTGTGTCCTGAAAATTTCAATAAGCTCCGTATTTCTATTGAAAGACAGGGACCCAGATAGGGACCGTGAATGTCTTTTCTCTTTTCGCTTCAGCCCAGACAGAAATCTAGGACTCTTCTCTTTCTTTTTACCCTCAGCCAAGCGAACCTCAAGCCTAAATGTTAAGAGTTTAAGTTTTACAGGAGTAAAAGAGAATGTAATGTTAAGTAAATGAAAATGAATGGTCATCAAAAAGCAAAATACGTAATTGGTGCATTTTCATTAGTTCCATCAAAATAATAATAAATTTGACATTCAACTACATACATGCACATGATGAGAATCATAGTTAAGAAGTTTTACCCAGAACAGATCATACAAGTAAGGAATACTTCATAGGCAGATTCACGCAAATCATCATCCAGTAGTCCTTCAGGAGACCTAAGACTTTGTATCAGTTTACTCCAAAGGTGAACATATAAAGATAGGATAAAGACTAATGATTCTTCCACATGCTACAGGAGCAAAACAGTTTCACATGTCATTCTTCTTTTCCATATCATGATAATAAGCATACAGTACCTGTTTTCAGTGCAGGTATTCCTATTGATGGAACATCAGCTTGATTAATGGCAAATGACCCTGCAGTTCCTGCAGTTTTACTGTTAACCCCATAATCATCACAGTAAAGAAAGGAATCTGTCAAATCAGAATGGCATGATCCATTGTTATTGGAGTGATTCTTCATAATAGAAGGAGGCACACGCTGAGGATGGGAGCCAGCTGATTCTGGATCTGTAACAAGAAAATACGTGTCGCCTGTGTGCAACTGCATCTGCAGACAACAGTTCAAAGGTAGAAACATCAAAACTGCAACTCTTCCATGAGATGAGGCAAATCATTTTGCAGTTTCCTTCCCAAACAACTAACACAAAAGAATATTACTCTTATTTTTTATTAAAGGTAAATTTCTTACTATTTTTGGAAGTCGACGTTCATCGTGATACTTCTTAGCTGCTAAAGAAACATCCAGCACCCCACCTAATCATACAAAACAATGACAATGAAACCAAAAGCTTCAGCCTTTAAATGTAAACTAACAACAAAGAACATGCAGCAACACCATTCCATAAAGAATAACACAGAAAACCACACAAAATAAATTGCAGCACTAGTTAAATTAGCACTCACCTTCCCCAAACCAACCTTTTCGCTACTAATATTATATGACTATTTACACCCTCCACTTCAATTTGTTTGACCGATTTTAACTTACACGGAGTTTTAAGAAAGTAATAAATACTAATAGATAGGTAGAAACCGTAGAATGCACTAGCATGCCCTATACAATTAAAGAGTTCACAGAAAAGGAAAGAGACAGACTAAAAATGGAAATAATACAAACAAATTTAAACAGAAATTACCATTTTTCAACTAAAGGAAAAAAATTTGATTTTTAGCACCTTTCATGTAGCTCTTTTCAATAAAGCTAAGAAATCAATATCGAAATAAATACAAAAATACACTATTTTAAACCTTCCTGACAAAATATATTTACATTTTATCATTAAATACTTTCCAAAATGAAGAAAAACGTACCAGATTGTACACATTCGAGAACATAATCAGCACTAATTACATCGAGATTGATGTTAGAGAGGGAAAAAGTGGGACCAGAAGGAGTTCGAATTTCCTTAATTAATCCACATGATAGAAGAAATTCTAGAAGCTTCCGACGATCGTTACGATATCGTTGTAGAAGAGAATTTGTCTCCATCATCACCGTTTTAATATTAAAGGAATTTCTCGCCGGCGGAAAAAATGAGCCGGTGAATTAGAAGACAAAAGCCTTTGAGCATTAGGATAATCGGAATCGCTTCCGACTCCAGCCGGTGAGGATATCCACCGCGTCCGGCGTTTCCGGCGAGAAGGTGAAAGAACCGAAAGAAATGGCACAAAGCTGGAAAAAAGCAGTCTTCTGTTTTTTTGTTTCCGCTTTTGTTGATCAGTTTATGTCTCCTTTTTTTCCTTTTTCTCTCTCTCTTTATTGCTTTTCTTTTTTTCTTTTTCCTATTTAATTTACCAGGTCAAAGTTTGATTTTTTGTTTTAGGATAAAAACAATATACTATAATAGCATTTTTAGTCCCTATGGTATTAGGCAATTATGCACTTGATTTTTATAATACATAATTACTCCCACTTCCCCACCCCCACCCCCGTCCCCTTTCTTTTCTTTTTTTTTTTGTTATAATGGTCTACTTTTCAAAAGTAATTAATTTGATTAATTTTTAATATTAGATAAGATTACATTAATTTAATA
>JAABOM020000103.1:24513778-24530402 GCA_011800125.2 Solanum clarkiae | reverse complement strand
ATAATTTTTCTTCATTTTAATATAATTTAAAAATGTATCTTAAAATATTAATCAAGATTCATATTGTTTGACTTTCAAAGAGAAAAATATTTTTTTTTTAAATAATATAATCTCATTATGATTATAAGAAAACACATATATCTAATGTAATCTCATAAAGCGTGTTTTTAAGAAATGTACAGTATTGCAAACTTAAACTATACCTTAAAGGTAAGGTGGAGGGTCTATTAGACATAAACAATCTGAAAAGCATAATGAAAATACAATATAATAAAGATAACAAATAGTGAATAAATAATAGTGCAAACAATATATAATATGGACCATACAAAATAACATATAATACATAAATTAAAAAAATAATATATATAAATATAGAGTACAATAGTAGTTATAATTAACGTAAAAATAATTAAATAGTAAAATTGTTCATGATAAATTTCCTCACAATAATTTTCTAATATTGATAAATTGACTAAACTTTTAAATGGATTTCCACAATATTCCACTCCAAGAGACAAGCACAAGGGGTGAAGAGCCAAATTCCATGCCCACATAATTGTTTTATTTGCATTCATTGACCATTTCTATTCTTTTATTTCTGTTCAAACATTTAACCTTAGGCAAACTTGCATTTATTCAAGCTAGATATTAAATAGAGCCAAATAGAGAAACATTTTGTTACATATGATGCTATAGCCTCTCTAATAACTAACAATGCCTATTGTAGACCATATTCAACATTTCACATGACCAATATTTGCAAAGTTTTCAAAGTCAAAATTTTGATTTCTTATGTCAAATTGAGATCGAACATTGTGTGTCGTATAACGATTATGAATGTTTAGTTATAAATTCTTCAATTTCAATTTGAAGTTGGACTTTAAATTTGAAAATATATATATATATATATATATATATTCAAAATGTACTTTTCAATTCAATTTTTTCATCAATATCGGATGGAGCCAAAGATTCACTATTTTTTGACTTTGGGGTATGATGGAATAAAGCAAAATGGCTCTTTAAACTGTCTGCGCTTCTTTCAATTGTGAATTAGCAGTTAGTCAATGCAACTTTCGACGCTCATCATGGTTCATTCGGAAACAGTCGTGCTATGTTTTTAAATATAGGGGTCAGATTGCGTACATCAGACCCGCCCTTTCGTCGCAATGGGCGGGAGCCTTTGATGCATTGGGATAATGTTGTTATTGTACTTTTCAATTCAGTCTTCACAAATTTGAAATAAACAACTTATTTCTCTATTTTGCAAGACTTATAACTAAATACAACTTAAATTTTAACTACAATTTTATGAATTTCAAATAAAATAAAATATATTTAAAATAATGTAAGGTCTGCGTACAATATACCCTCCCCAGACCTCACTTGTGGGACTATACTGGGTATGTTGTTGTTGTATATTTAAAATTTATGATCAATAATGGTCTTTTATGCAAAAGTTGGGTGAAATAATGTAATATTATAAAACTTTTAAAAAGACACTTACTTCCAATTATACCCTTTTGCTACAGTATTTGCCTATTTCCCTCCAATTTGAAGTTGCAGTAGAAGGGTTTTTCTTCTTGGAGTTCAGAAATGGCATCTTCTTCCTCGTCTGGTTCATCTGGCCCAGAAATTCCTTGGGTTGAGAAGTACCGACCCACCAAGGTGTCCGACATCGTCGGAAACGAAGATGCTGTCGCCAGGCTTCAAGTTATTGCTCGTGATGGAAACATGCCCAATCTTATTTTAGCCGTAAGATGTTTCCCTATTTTTGATACTGATTTTTTCAGTTTTTTGCTGCCCAATTTGTGAAAAAGAAGGAATTTTACCTTCTGGGGTTGAGGTATTTTGCGGATTTAGCATTGTTAAGTGTTACTGTTACAAGAAAAAGACCAACTTTTTCTTCAATTTTGTGGGTGATAAGAAGCTTTATTTTCTAGATTTGAGGTTTAGTGTTGAATTGGTAGACCCAGTTTTTCAAAGTTTAAGGGTGCCTGCTTTTTTCATTTTCTGTTGCCCCATTTGTGAAAAATAAGAAACTTTACATTCTGGGGTTGAGGTCTTTTGCATATATAAGTATCTCTGTTAGAGAAAAAGACTTACTTTTTATTCAATTTTGTGGATAATGAGAAACTCTCTTTTTTTTTTTAAGCTAGATTTGAGATTTAGTGCTGAGATTTGTATACCCAGCTTGTCAAACTTAATGGTGCTTCCTAAATTTGCTAGTGCTTTTTTTCCTCTTTTTTGCCCCAGTTGTGAAAAATGAGAAATTTTAGCTTCCGGGGTTGAGGTATTTTGTTCAACTTTGTGGATAATGAGAAACTTTATTTTCTAGCTTTGAGCGTTAGTGTTGAGATAAGTACCATCATAGACCCAGCTTGTAATGTTTATTGATATCGTGTGTTATATAAAAGAAAATGAAAACAATATGAAGAACTTTCGTCGGAGTGTTCTTCACAAGCTTGAACTACGATAGATATTATTACAACATCTAATTTATGCGAAGTGAAGAGAAAAAACTAACTTTTTGCTCCATGTATGGTTAATGAAGAAACTATTGTGAGGTTTGTGGTTTACTGCAGAGAGTAGTAGAGTGATAGACCTCTTTTATGATGGGTTGTCAAAAAGGAAAAGAGAAATGTGTCACTAAAAATTGCTTTGCAGGGTTATTCACAAGCTTGAAATATGTCAGAAGCTACAAACATATCAAGATTATGTAAAATGAAGAGAAAAGTCCTAATTTTTGCTTCATTGGATGTTATGAAACTTTATTTTATGGGTTTGAGGATTAATAATTTGTGTAAATATGAGCTCCATAGTCCATATTCAAAGTCTAATCATGAAATGGTTATGAAGATACTCAACTTAATAGGGAGGACTCTGTTGTCCAGGTGCCTGGTGGGAAATGAAGTTTTTTTTCACGCAAGGTCATGCTATCAAAATTGTCAGAGAAAGTGTTTCAGAAGTGGCCATGGAAGCTCATCGGGGCTCAGAAACTCCATACTGTGTCTTTAATACTTTTGCTAGATTGTAGTTCTACTACTACAATGTCAGTTTTATTCTTGTGTGGTCATTAAGTCCGGAATATGAGCCGTTCATGATTTCTTTTCTTGTGTAAATCTTGCTGGTTCTTGCTTAGTAACTGAACTATTAGAGTTACATGACATATATATTTGGAAAGAAGTATGCACTTTATGTGTAAGCCTATGCCAGATGTTCGATGCAGATTCTATTACTTCATGTGCATTCTCTATTTTGTGGGACAATAGACTTTCAGTTCAAATACAATCTTGTTATTGAGGAATGATGAATTGGATCCTTGAGTAATATTGATAGGTTAGTCTCAGTATGTTGATTGATGAGAATGCGAAAGAACGAAGTAGTTATGGCTAGTTTTCCTGGAAGTTGACCAATTTTACTCGAATGCAAATCTTATATAGGACATTCAGCCACCAAAATGTTTGTCCATTTGATGTCAAATTGAATTGGCAAAAGCAGTTTGCTGAGCATAATTCAAAACTTGGTTTGTGAAGTATTTTAGGACGATTATAAATGTGGACAAGATCAAGACTTTACAGGATGTCGTTCACTGAAAAGTTCTTGAAAATCATGTCAAACAAATGTTACTTTTCACGTATTTATCCAGTCCAATCCATGAAACAGAAGAAAAATTAGAGATTTTGTGCACAGTTTCTTCATCCTGGATATTCAATTCTTTATAATTTCCACAGGGTCCTCCAGGTACTGGCAAGACCACTAGTATATTGGCTCTTGCTCATGAGCTTTTGGGACCAATCTATAAGGAGGCTGTCTTGGAGCTAAATGCATCAGATGATCGGTAATTGAGTAGATTTAAAAACTCTTTGTTGCACATGGTTATTTCTTGCTTCTATAAAATGTTTACAAGCTTTAATGTTTTTTGCGCAGAGGTATTGATGTTGTCAGAAACAAAATCAAGATGTTTGCTCAGAAGAAAGTTACTCTACCCCCTGGTCGGCACAAAATAATTATTTTGGATGAGGCTGACAGGTTAGAATTGTTATTCTGTAATTTTTGGACATCATTTTTGTTCTCAGAGGTTGAAGTCATCAAAAAAACCTGGACACTTTTCTATCTCTTCTCCACTTTTGCTATCAATTTGATTGATTCTCAGCGGTAGTAAACAATCTGTCTCTGTGGTGTTGACCTCCATTTTATTTAGTAGCTCAATCATTTTACTTTTCATTTTGGGTGTGGGAATTTTATTCCTGTGCTCAATGAATTTTTAGCATGACATCTGGAGCTCAGCAAGCACTGAGGAGGACAATGGAAATATATTCAAATTCCACTCGCTTTGCGCTTGCTTGCAACACTTCTTCTAAGATTATCGAGCCTATTCAGAGTAGATGTGCCCTGGTTCGATTTGCAAGATTATCTGACCAAGAAATTCTTGGACGCCTTCTGGCTGTAGTTGCAGCAGAAAAGGTACTAGCAATCTTAATCCTTGACACACATGCTATATCTTCTAGTGCTCCTCTTGCTGCTTCTAAGTGGTTTCTTTTGACCCTTGTGTTCAACCAACAATTCTTGTCTGTACATACAATGAGTCAGATACCATGTTATTAGACCTTAATTTGTTGCAGCACAATGAACGTCCCAGTTGTTCTGCAAAGTTTCATTCCTTTTTTGATAATTAGTTTGGTTAAGGAGTATCCTGGTACTTCTATTCTGTCTTAGAAAAATGTCTAACCAAGATTATGAACTCAAGGATAAGAACTTTTCTATATCCCTTCAGCCTTTCCAGGCATTAGGGAAGTTTCATCACTTTCATCTAATCACTTCAATATGCGTCCATCTGTGTTTTTACCAAATTGTTTACTGAAACATATTGGTGGAAGGGAGGGAAGAGATTCATGATCTATGGTGCTGCTACCTCTTGCAGGTTGCTTATGTACCCGAAGGTCTTGAAGCTATTATATTTACTGCTGATGGAGATATGAGACAGGGCTTAAATAACTTACAAGCGACATATAGTGGATTTGGTTTTGTCAACCAAGAGAATGTTTTCAAGGTTATAAGGCTCACATATTTCTTTGATATAGTAATTCGTCATTTGACAGGTCCTCTGATGATTCTATTCTCTCTTGCTGAATAGGTTTGTGACCAACCTCATCCATTGCATGTGAAGAATATGGTGCGGAATGTCCTTGAAGGGAAATTTGATGATGCATGTGCGGGTCTAAAGGCACTGTATGACCTGGGATATTCCCCCACTGATATCATAACTACCCTCTTCCGAATCATAAAGAACTACGATATGGCAGAATATGTAAAACTGGAGTTTTTGAAGGTTTGCCTATTCTAGTTCTGAAAACTTTAATCCTTGTAAGTTATTTTCTGTTTAGCACCATTTATTCTTTTCTGATGGGATAACAGGAAACTGGTTTTGCCCACATGAGGATTTGCGATGGGGTCGGTTCATATCTCCAGATGTGTGGTCTGCTGGCTAAACTATCATTGGTTCGAGAAACAGCTAAAGCTGCATGATGAGACAGACATTGAATTTCATGGTCTTAACTGAGATGAGCCTCGATAGTCTTCCTTTTCATCGCGCAGTTCTTGAAAGTAGCTAACGTTTTATGCTTAGTGTTAGCCTGTCGAATTGCAAAGGTGTTACTGCAATGAGGAAAATGATTGTTGAAACTTTATGCATTTCAATTCGACAAATGTGTAAAGGCAGTTTTAACTCTACTCTAGGAATGAACATGTAGAGAAGGATCATATCTTTCTTTTTTGATTGATAAAAGCAGATTAAGGAAAAGTTTGTGCAGGAGTTTCAACATCCTCACTGAGATTTGGTCTCAGAGTTTAGTCTAGAGTGGTAAGAGGCGACATGTGATGTGTGGATAGAAGCATATCACAACTTCGAGTTTGTCACCAAAAAAAACCTGATACTTAAATAGAGAAGTGCTGGGGTGACTATCTCATCTAAAAGTCTAAATTGTCAGAGCGCCAGGTTTATTTTTCAATTATATTCTCAATATGTCATCTCATGTGCGGATATGACCTTTTTTTTTTTTTTTCATTTTCTTCGATTTTTGTCGATTGGTGTGGTGCAAGTACAGATTAAGTGTCCTTTTTTTTTAATTACATAGTACTTAAAATATTTTTAAAAAATACTTGGTAGAAGTTGGTAGGTACATTAATTTAATTATTTTTTTAATGTCATATTTCAATTACCTAGTTGTGCTCCGTGTCTATTACGTGTGCTCCTATTGGAAACATCCATCGTGATAATAATTGCTTTTACAAGAGGTGCCTTGTGATGTGTTTTTAAAATAAAATAAATATGTTCATAAATAAATTTCTTCATTAGTTTAATTTATTTATCTTATTTTTTTAAGTTTACTTTTTCAAAAAAAAAATTGTTAATTATTATGACTAATATATCCAGTAGAATATCACAAGTGGGGTTTAATTGGGATAAAATGTACACAGATCTTATCATTATTTCATAGAGATAGGAAAACTATTTCCGAGCTGACGCTTATCTCAAAAATTAGATGATGTGATTCAAATTATAAGTTAAATGATATTTTAATAAATTTTATATATTTTAATTTTAAGATTACGAATTTTAATTTTTTTTCATTTTGTTGAATTTCACATTAAATTGAAATTAGACAAATAAATTGAAGTGAAATGGTTACATTTTTCCATACATTGTTACACATTTCTATCGTTGACTAAGTATAAATATTGAAACTATGTTATTCCTTGACTTCAATTTGCTCTCTGTTTTGACAATTGAAATTTGCAGTTAATAAATTCAAGCTGTTACCATTCTGATCACCTAATTCTCACCTTTTTAATTTCTAGTTCTTAGATTCAAATATGAGAAATAAATGGGTAGGTTATTGGTGATTGATAAGTTACACAATTATAATTTTATTTGGTCTTAGAAAATTTTGAAAAAAATGGTATCTCTTGTGATTATATACAAATTGAACTAAAAAAAATAATGATATATTCGAATATTTTTACATTTAAAAATAAAAATTTCTTGTAAAACATAATATAAAATTAAACATAATTTGTGAAACGCACAAAATTAGATCTTCCAAAAATTTAAGAATTAACATTGTTCTAAAATGTGCTATCTTCTTACGTTAGTTAAGCTAATCATCTTACTTTTTTTCAATTAAATCAATAAATTTTTTATTTGATTTATGGCTCCATCCGCCTTCTTAAAATTAGAATCCATTAAGGAGAGCCTTGACCCCGAAAGAGAAAAATAGCCAAATGGTCAAAAATAACATACTATAAATTTGTTGAAGTTTTTCTCAGTAGGTTCAAATCCTACCTCTTCCTCAGCCCAAAATTATAAGGTTCGAAAAATAATTATAATCTTTGATATCTAGACTAATTTCACCACTTATTTGTATATCTAAATAATCTTGTTATGATTTTTGGAGAAAGATGACAAAGTAGAAAATATGAATGAAAAACTTTGTCATATACTTTTATTAATCAAAAGTCTAATTATAACTTTATATATATTCACACATAATAAATAAAGTAATACATATTCCCCGCAACTAAAATATTAGACTCCTACTAAAATTAAGAAATTGGTTATTTTACTTTCTTTATAATTAAACAACTAATTATTTAAGAAAACTATTGCAACAAATTATGCAACATCAATAATTCTGATTTTTTATTTAGTCAGGAAAAAAAAGAAAATTAATATGCTTTCTTCTTGTGCCATTTAAAATTTTCTAATTTGTTTTTACTTACTATTAGTAATTCAACAATTATTTAATAATCAACCATATATAATTATCCTTTTTCCCTTTCTGGAAAGGATATTTCAATACGAAAAAAGATAGTGGTGGTCTCAGTTTTATTTCCTTCACACTATAGAATTCTAAATACATCAATGTATATAGATTATAAAGTCATAATTGTTTTCTTAAAAACTATTTTTCTTATTCTTTTATATGTTCCACCTTAAGAAAAAAAAGTTTTCACATGAAAATTTATCACAAAAATACTACAACAACATATTCAGCGAAAATTCTACAAATGAAATCTGGAAAGAAAAAAATATATGCAGATATTACCACTACCTCTAAATTATTTTCAAAAAAAACTATTTTTGAAAGATCCAAAATTTATCACAAAAATATTGCAAATAAATTATTCATTCCCGCTATAATTTGAAATGAGAACTTAGAATTAAATATGTTCATTTATTTTTAAAAAAATATGTTATGACATGACATATGTGGTGAAAACAAAATATCAACTATCTTAGGTGGAACTTAGCTATCAAAACCTTACTTTATTCTTCAAATTGCCAATACATGTATCTTTATTTAGTTATTTATCTTTATCTTCACATTTTGCTAACAAAAAAACATGTTTTTCTGTTTATATATTTATATTTATAAAAAGTAAAATGACAGGAGAAAGGGATTTCCATTAAATGAAGAGTACAATTATTTTTGAAATGTAAAAATTGAGAGATTAAAGTCAACATTGTATTTTTATAATACAAAAAGATCAACAACTTTGTCAATTTTCTAAGTTAATTTAAATTTAATTTTTTTAGTGTTCCAACAAACTTACTTGAGAACACTATTAAAGGATAGAGGAATCTTAATTATCAAAACTCCATCTGTATTTCATACTTCCTAGATCTCATTTTATGAGGCATTTTTTTTAGTTCATCTAAAAAAGTGCATCTTATTATAATTAATTTTTTTTATTTTTAATAAAATTATTTATAATTATATAAATATCTATAGATAATTTTACATCACAAGTTTCAAAAGACTCTTTTTTTAAATATTATATTAAGTCAAACAGTATCACATAAAATAAAACGACGGAAGTATATGACTGTTAAATTATAAATATTTTATAAAACTCTAAAATAACTATACTAATTTATATTGTCATACACTTCTATGTATCTTCAAATATGTAAAATTTATCTCAAATCGCGTTTGAGAGATTAAATTGGCTACTCTAATATATACATTCACAAAGTATTTTATCTCAAAAAATGAAAATAGAAACTTTTTTAAGAGACTTTGGACATATAATGTTTCTTCTCTTTTTTTTTTTCCTTTTTCAAAATCTTTCTTGAAATAATATCAACAATAATAACAATAACATACACAAAAACAATCACACATGTTGACATCTGTAAATGACAGAATGTATGAAACTTTACTTCCATATCAAAGAAATAGAGAAAAAAATTCAAAAGACCCTCGACTTAAATAATATATATTAAAGCAATGTGAAATGGAATAAATATTCTTACTTCGTTAAATAATTCGCAATTCACAAACTTTAAAATGAACCAGCTTCATTACAGGAAAAAATCTTTTCTAAATCAATAAATATTTTCAATTATCAATTTTTCATTAGTTTGTGTAATTGAAGCTTTTCATATCCAATCTCTATTAATCAATTTACAAAATTTTAATTGTTTTAAACAAAATTTATGTCCAAATAAAACTTTAACTTCAAAAAAGAAACTATGAACACATACTTAATCCCTCAATTCACTTTTACTTATCACTATTTCACTTGTCGAGGTCAACTTGACTAAACTTCAAAACTAAATTGAGGTAACTAAATTTAATATCTGAAATATAAAATTTAGATAGTTGAAACTTATATGAAAAATGCTATAAATTGTAATTCTTTTCATATTAATATGATAAAAATATTTATTTCAAAATGATTAATCTTCTTATAATTTGATCTCGATAAGTAAAATACTGACAAATAAAAGTGAGGCTGGTATTTTTTTAGGTGGTTGAAAAAGGAGAAATGTGAAAAGGAAAAATGATAAATTCATAAACCTTTTTGGCTATCTATATCCAACAAATAATAATAATTTAATCCAAATAAGCTCTCCTTGTTCTACCAAACTTAAATAACATAGAGAAGCAAACAAATCCTGATAGCAATAAAAAAGATGTTCTCCACCGCGTATTCCTGTCTGAAAGATACTTCCCAGCTGTTATAAATCCTCACAACCCCTAAAGATCCTCTCTTTTTCACTTTCAATTCTTCCCCAATTCTTCAAACTTCACTTCTAAAGCCTTCTTCATCTCTGCTTCCAAGCTACTTCAACCCCAGCCCAAACACATAATATAAATATCCTCCCAAGAAATTCTTGATTTGGTTAAGTTTTGTTTGAATTCAAGAATGATGGGTAACAGAGATCTGGAGAGGGGAGGTGGAACAAAACCAAGAAATGGGAGTTACAATCCACCCCCTCCATCAGCACCTTACTATGTGGAAACTTCTGAATCACAGTGGACTTCTTGGCTTGTCCCTATGATTGTTGTGGCCAATGTAGCTATGTTTATTGTCATCATGTTTGTTAACAATTGCCCAAGTAATATCAATAATTTTGGCAGAGGTCGCCAGTGTGTTGCTAGGTTTCTTGGGAGGCTTTCTTTTCAACCCCTTCAAGATAATCCACTTTTTGGACCCTCTTCTTCCACGTAAAGTTTTTACCTTTTTGTTGACCTAATTTTTGTAATGATTGTTCTCTTTATGGATTTTGATGTTTATTGGTCTGCCTGATTTGATTGTGTTATCTAGTATACATACTTATGGAGGATGAAGTTTCCGGATAATTGGTGTAGGTTTGGTGTGGTAATATGAATTCTTGATTTCTATGGTTTTATTAGTCAGCTAAGCTTCTCAAGAAAAGGAAAAAGATTGAATTTTTATTGAATTTCTCTAGCTTTTAAGCTACAACAACCATGGGCGGAGCTACATTCATCCAAGCGTGATCAGATCAACACTCTTCATCGAAAAACTTTTTCGAATATATAGGTTAAATATAGATATTTTAATATATATCAAGTGTTGATTACCCTGATACAAAAATCATCCATTCATGTTCTAAAAGTACGAACACCCTTGACAAAAATGCTGGCTCTATCACTGACAACAACAATATACTAGTCATACCCAATGTAATTTCAGGATAAATGTACGTAGACGTTACCGGTATCTATGTGGGGTAGAAAGGTGGTTTCAGATAAATGGAAACACTGTTGTGGGGTAGAGAGGCTTTTTGCACCATCGGATCACTAAGGCCGACTTCCGTCCCTGCTCGACGGGTGGGTCTGTCTTGGTTTCTAGTGGGGATATTTATATGAAAGATCTTTTAAGTTGATTGCATTAATTCATAGAAGGAAATATTGTTGGTTCTTAGTAAAACAATGACTATCTAGGATTAATTTGTGCCTGATTTGTGAGTCAATTACTTTTTTGTATTTCTTGTCTTGTTTAAGCAATGGCATTTTCAGCTGGCAGAAGTGGATTTAGGATTTGAATTTTATGTTAGGAGTTTGATATTATATCACAACCATTTGATTTAAAGGGTATTAAATCTATTACAAGAGCTTATTTATTGTCTTTTATTTGACACGTATGTGGTCGGAGCAAAAATTGCTGGATTTGGATGAACCATAACTCCTATAATAAATATGCCCGTCTGATCAGAGTTTCTAATATTTCTCTTTGCCCATTCATTCATCTGATATTGTTATAAGGTTTTAAAATTGGGGGTCTTAGGAGGCCAAACATAGTTTGAAGACTGCAATATTCCCAGCTTAATTGCTAATCAATTCTGCTAATATTTACTACTCTCGTCTCAAGCATGCTTTTTGACATCTAGAATTTGCTTCCTAACTCCTAATTGACCTTATTAGCGGCCTTTTAGTATTATTCCAGGATTGTTTCCTTTCTAATGTTGCAACGATGCTGTTTGTGGATCAAGAATATTTTGATTGCCTTTTAACTTGTTAATGCTAATGCTTTTCCAATTGTGTCAAGTTGCATATAGTGGTTGTAACATCTTGAAAGTTTTCTTTGATTAGTGAATCCTATTGTTATTACGCTGTTTGGACTTCTGCTGATTTATGAACCCACTCATATATGAAAATCTAGGCAAGATAAGCCATAGATATAGATGTAGCCAAATGCTCAATCCGGGATGATGGCAATAAACATGATAGTATCACAAGAATGGTCTGATATGCGCACTTGTTGTTTGTCATGCCAATGTTAAATAGATTTAGATTGCTTTTGGCTTTTGGAGTTCAAATCACCACATTAAAATGGAGTATTTGGGCATTAAATAGTAGCAAATTTGTTTGTTTCCTAATCTATTATGAAACGGTTTCTCTCTTTCCTTACACCTCCAAACCAAACCTTTTTCCATTGTGGTAGAGAAGAATTGCATTTTGGAGCTGTGAACTTACTGACAGTTAGATGGACAAACATTTGTCAACCCCTTGGTAAACTTTACAAAATTTGGCACATTTAAGAGAGTTCTTTTGACAGAAACTTTACAGAAACCTCTAATGGAGTATTCCCTATCGCCATCTTAAGATGTTCATGGAGGGAATTGGTCAGTTTTTTCTTTTTCGTGGTCATTTGAAGATAAGTAGATCCCTTGGGAATAGCGGCTGTGATGCAATATTTGTTCCTATATTGGTTCCGTTGAGTATCAAGTCTTCTGGAGTTAAATGGGGTGAATGTGCTGTAGCAAACGCCCATCTTATGGCTATGTCACATATTAATGTCACTCATATTGGAAAGATAAATAAAATGAAATAGAAGCCGAAAGAAAAGAAATGGAAGACAGACAGATAAATGAACTACTAGATATTCATTCTTCCTTCTACTTGTGCAGACTGCAAAAATTGGGAGCTCTAGAATGGGAGAAAGTAGTGCATGGACATCAGGGCTGGAGACTTTTCACGTGTATCTGGTTACATGCTGGTGTTATTCATCTGCTTGCCAACATGTTGAGTTTGGTTTTCATCGGAATTCGCCTTGAGCAGCAGTTTGGATTTGGTACAGTTCTCCTCCCTGTGCCCTCAAATCTTTGTTTACGTTCCTTTGGATAACTATTATGCTACGAATGCTTTTGTTATGCCTAAGCAAACCATTCTGTTTTCCTCTAAAATTGTGCTCTGTGTCTGGCATCAACAAGTTTGTTTGTCATTGCAGGGCGTCTGCTTAAATTGAAGTACTGTGTCTTACTTGCAATCCTCTTTAACATCAATAATTTTAGTCACGCATTTGTGAAATCAAAACTCCGCCTTCTATTTTCTTAACCTTGAGCTGACAAGTCTCCTAATTCAATTGTTGTTCTTATATATATGTCTTCTGTTACTTACCATTCTCAAATGTTACGTGCAGTCCGGGTTGGGATTATCTACCTTTTGTCAGGAATTGGTGGGAGTGTTCTTTCTTGTCTGTTCATTCAACATAGCATTTCCGTTGGAGCATCTGGTGCTCTATTTGGACTTCTTGGAGCAATGTTATCGGAGCTGCTTACTAACTGGAGTATATATACCAATAAGGTATATACTCTGCTGTTGTACTGTTCTTTTTAAAATTATTATTAGTGTTATTCTTTCCCCTGTTGAGGGGAGGATATTCGTTTCATTTTATAACACGTTCTAAGTACTTAATTCTGGTACTAATTATCCTCATTTGTGTACAGGCTGCAGCTCTTGTCACTCTTATTATCATCATCGCGATAAACTTAGCTGTTGGTCTTCTTCCTCACGTCGATAACTATGCCCATATTGGAGGTTTCATGAGTGGCTTTCTTCTTGGCTTTGTTCTGCTACTGCGACCTCAGTTTGGTTGGCTCGAAAGGCAACATCTTCCAGCTGAAGGTCGTCTCAAGTCCAAGTTCAAAGCTTACCAATACATCCTCCTCCTGATTGCCTCAATTTTGTTGATTGTCGGGTAAGCTCTATCTCCGCTACACCCTATCCTACATTTGCCTTACAGTAGCGTCTAAAAAAAGAAGTCACATAGGTTGGTCAATTATTATTTTGTGGCGAGGGTCAGGAAACGGTCTCTCTCTTCTATGAGGTAATGGTAAAGTCTGCGTACATTCTATCCTCCCCAGACCCACTTGTGGGATTGCACTGAGTATGTTGTTATAAATCAATCATCCATTAGGAACAGATGTTGAGTACACTAACTATAATCTGCATACAGAGACGGATTCAGAATTCTAAGTCAATCAGTCCTAAGAACATGTCACCCACTACTCCTTTGCAACTATGGCTGTTGACTCGCTATATAAATATATATATTCGCGCTATATATAACCTTGTAACTCCGTTTGTGTTACTACTAATAAGTTCAAACAATCTTTTTACATTGTCAGTGTATATACATGTATAATTACGAGCCAATAATTTCGTTTTTTTCCCTTTCTGCAGATTCACAGTGGGATTGGTGATGCTATTTAGAGGTGTGAAGGCAAATGAGCATTGCGGTTGGTGTCGTTATTTAAGCTGTTTGCGTACATCAAGATGGAGCTGTGAAAATTAACTGAAGAGCTTTATGATTTTATTAATTCTGTTGCTATTTCTTTTTATAATATAGTCAAAAACATATAGTTCATATGTTATTATTACTTTTAACATGTATAGTGACTGTTGGTTTTGTGGTATGGATTATAATATTACATAATATAATGTAAATCTCTTTACTATTTTGCATTGGATCTATATTCTTTATGTAAAAAAAGGTAGCAAAAGTATATTTTTTACCTCTTTGGAAGGTTTTCAGAAAAATCTTTGCCAAAATTCAATTCATATCTATCATCAACTATGTAGAGTTGTGTTATATAAGACACCGTTTCAAACTGGAATAAGCTTGTTTTGTTGACGTGTCTATTTGACATTTGTAAAATTTTTAATAAAATTTATTTTTTTTATCTATTTTAATTTAATTAGTATATAATGTTTCAAAATTATAGACTCCGCTTTAGCTATGATAATATCCTTCAATTATAACTGTGTTTTTTTTAATTTTCCATTTGATGTTCGATATCCAGATCGAAATTCAATTATATTTGAATTTATGTCACGTAAAACCTTATTTGAAGGAAACACTCCCTACGATGCTATTTATGATCTTTTCGGGTAAAATATCAACAATAAATGATGAATAATATGTTAATCATGAGTATCTTAATGGATTTTCACGTTTGATTTGTGCTAAAAAAAATTACGCTCTCCATCCCATTTTATGTGACACTTTTTTTTTTAATCCATCCCAAAAAAATTATCACATTATTTAAATTAAAAATAATTTTAAGTTAAAATTATTTTTTTATCCTTAATGAAATAATTTTAAATTTTAAAATAAAAATTTAAAATCATTTATTTAACATTTAAAATTTTACTGTCATTTATTTTTAATTATAGTATTTTTGTTGGAGATATCGATTACTCGCACGCTCCCGTCAAGGAAAATAATCATAATCACACGTATTGAACAGAGAAAAAAAACCCAGAAAAACAGTGCCATGTCATCAAAATCACACCACTGAAGATGTGATCATTTTATTATTACAACGATCAAGATCTTTTATTATCAGATACATATAGTACACTCAGCATCCATCATAGGGCTACATATATATAATTTGCATATTTATTGCAAATTAACATGCCTTATATATAACTAAAAGTAGCTGAGAGCTGTTCGGATCTCACATCTCTGTGGGCTAATTCTGCATAAACCAGGCAAATACTGTGCAGTCTGCAGCATTTCCTGCCTCTGTCTTCCTTGGAATCGGCCTTGCTGTTCCTCCTGTTGGACCACTTGCCTCAGTCCCTCGCAGCGGCACTGCGGGTCTTGTATCTGTTCCAGCTGATTGCAGCATTGTTGAGCCTCCCGCGGGATTTGTTGGTCAGATTGGGCCTTCTCTCGAATGAACTGCTGGCATGCACGTAACTGCTGTGCCTGAACGACAAGAAAGACTTTTGAAATTTGTGAACATAGGACAAAATACTAAGATAGTTGAGATTTCACGAGTTAAATAAGAAAGGGTGAAATTTCATAATTGGAGTTTGAAGGGGTTTGGAGAGGATAAAAAGTAGGCAAAACTTACCACCTATCACTATCTCATAAAAATAGATTGAAATAGATTGATAGAGAGGTTGTTTCTTAAAAAGAAACTCTGACTGAGAAATTGTATGTTTAATTTGAATTCACGATCAAAATAAACAAGTGTAACTTTTGAAATTGGGAGTATGCCATATAAATTAAAACAAAAATAGAAAGAACAATAATATAAAACCCGTCATTTTCTTGTGAAAAAATATTGTTCACTCGTTTTTTCCAAAAAGAATGATTTGATTAGACTTGATATAGAATTTAAACAATTAAAATTATGTTAAATATATTAAAATCCCCTTTTAATATGTTAAATATATCACAATCCCCTTTCAATCTTGTGACACGACCACGTGCAAAATTAAAATAAACAAGACTAGAGAAATGCTGGCAGCTTTATGTATATCAACTACAGAATTCCACAAGCAAAAAAAAAAACAATTTATGTATATCAACAACAGCGACATTCCTGGTGAAACCCCACTAGTGAGATCTGAAAAGAAAAAAATATACGTAAATTTTATCACCACCTTATAGAGTCTTTGGGAGGAAAAAATATACGCAGACCTTAAATAGCAGAATGTATATCAACCATAGAAAATAAAAGAAAATTACCTGCTGAAGTTGCTGCTGGCACCTTTGAGACTGAGGGTTC
>JAABOM020000103.1:24485717-24498995 GCA_011800125.2 Solanum clarkiae | reverse complement strand
ACTTATGTATTTTTTTTATTAATACATTTTCCCATGATTTCAAATCTTATATTTTATTTTTTAAAAACAAACTTTTTCATATATATATATATATAAGAGAAAATAGCTAAATACATTCTTAATCTATTTTGAATTTTCAACTACACAAGTTTTACGGACGTCTTATTATCCCCCTAAATTATTTACAAATAAAATTAGTATCTCCCTGAAGACTTACATGGCAAAGTGAGTGCATTTCACTCTCTTAAAGAGAGTGAGAACCAATAACAAGTATAAAAAAATTATTTTTAATTCTGTTTCCATAAATATATGTATTTTTATTTATTTTTAAATTTATTTTTATTTATTTTTATTTATTTTTGGCTTGTGTTATTCTTCATAGCAACTTAGTTGAAAATGCATGGCAGCTACCAAATTTCACCATCATTCATCATCTTAAAATCACTGTTATCACTACTTCAATGTATACAACACAAAGCATAGACAATAATTTCACAATCAAGAACACTATAGACCCAAAATCATAGAGAACAATTTCACAATCAAGAACACTATGAATCCAAAATCTTCGAATAAAAAAAAAAAAAAAGAAAAAGCTTGAATAAACTTAATCTAGTGACCCCCAACTGATTTTCTTCAACAAAATCTCAATACTAGAAAATTTCCAATCCTATATTCAATACCCAGCAAATCCACAAAATTTTTTGTAATCACTTGCAAATATTGTTAAGTAATTTCTCTCAAGTTCGAAGCTCAAACTCCATCAATGGAGTTTTACAGATCTTATTTTAAGTTTTAGGCAACCATTTCAGTAGATAAACTTAACTTCATCTTCAAAAAATAATATTTCTTGATAGGTTTTAACAACTAAATATTAATCGTTCCTCTATAAATCTGAAAATACAGTCATGTTATTCATCTTCTTCGTTGAAAATTTGATGCAAAACCTCTTTAATTCTTCTCCAAATTTTCTCAAAATTTAGATATAAGTTTCTCCCAATATTGCGGTTCTTTTGATGTATTACTCACTCAAAATGAAGCTCGTTTGTGGTAAGTTAAAATTTAAACTTAAGTTTTTAAACTAACTTTAATGGTGATTTCTAGGTGGGCTTCACATTTCAAGCTTGAGCTTCCATTTTCAGACTAACGAAACTCTTCAAACCAACTCAGCTGCTCCCAACTAAAAAATATAAATCCGAAATAAATATAAGATTCATTATTCAAGAAAAAAAAGGCAAATTTTAATATTTTGACCTTCAACGGAGTCTTGAAATAATAAATAAAAAAGAGAAAACAATAAAAAATAAAAATAAAAAAAATGACGTGTAAAACGTGTGAGCTTTATCGATCAATAATAATATGATTATTGCTTTTAAAGGGTATAATAATTTTAATTTTAAATAATTTAAGAAGGTAACAAAATGTATGTGAAATTAAAGTATGTAACTAAAAATCCGAATATAAGTTAGAGGAATATTTAGCTATTTTCTCAATATATAAGCTCAATATATAAGAAAAAATGAAGGGAAGAATAAACGGGGGAAGAAAAATTGTATAATATATCTCAGTTGTGGGACACGACTCACACGTGTAGAACTTGGTCAATAAAGATGGCCGTCCAATTACTGTTGCCTTTTCAATAGTAGCAATTTCAACTTTGAAATATGCATTGACTCTGGTCAATTATAAAGGGGCGGGTAACATGCGAGAGAGGGGCAAGCGAGAAAGGAAATGCTAGCGAAAAAGTTAATATAAATTTTGATATTTAACATTTAAGAGAGGTGAGCTAAATAAGAGATGTGAGTGAGAAAATTAATATATATTTTTTATATTTAATGTATTTTGAAATATGATTACATAGAGACTGAGTGGAGCTATATTATATTGAGGGTTTATTTGAATTTTTTTTATAAAAAATTATACTATTTATAAATGATTATAATATATTTTTAAAAGTATATCCAGTAGCTGGTGACCCCCTTTCAACTAATTTGTGTGTCTATTTCTTCAGATTTTGATCTCATTGAAAAAATTCTGAGTCTATCACTGATAGAAAAACAGGTGAGAGGAGAAAAGTGAACGAGAAAATTAATGTATTCTAAATATTTCCATTCATCTTTATTTGTTACTATTTGATTTGGTGTCCATGTTAAAAAAAAAAAGAACAATCATTCTTATTGGTATTTTATTGCACTATTCTTGTTAATTGATGTTTAATATTAGATTTTGGAAAGTGAATTGAATAAAATATTTAAAAATTTGAAAAAATATAATTATTTTTTCTTAATATATCAAAAATGACAAATAAAAATTAAAAATAACAAATAAAAATGAAAATTTATTTTACAAATAAGCGACAAGTAGAGGGAGTATATACAAATCACATTTGAAATAAATTATATATATACAAATGACATTTGAAATAAATTATGTATAATTTGTGAACTACATGTATTTGAAGTGATACAGAGTAATTTTCAAAATCGAACATGACTTTTGTTGGTGTCTTGTAATTTTTTTTGAGAGGAATCATAAAATAATTGAATGATTTTTTTTCATTTTTTAGAAGAATAAAAAGAAAATCTTAGGCTATTCTCAAAACTTAATAATATTACCACCAAGATTTATATATGAGAGAAAGAGATAATTTATGAGCTCCATGAGCGATGAAATTTTTGTTAAGATACTTTTTTATTCCAAAATGAAATTATAATAATCTGATCAATTAAGCTTTTCGTAAATTAAAATAATCGGATTAATAAAAAAAGAAAAAAGTAATGGACTCTCTATTACCATGAAATTTGTACTGAAGACTTTAGTCCATTGGGAGAAAGAGTCAAAAAAGGTAAAATATGTTTATTTATTGGGTTAATAATAGTGGAGTATCTAAATTCCGTAAAGTACAACTTCCCCGTGATTAATTAAAGCAGCATTCATTTTTCATCTTTTTACCTTTTGTTTTTAATTAATTATGAACAGAATTATTATTTATTTGATTTATTAGTGTACTACATGGTGCCAGTACTGATGAGATGAGTTGTTAAATAACTTGTCTTAAACGGCAAATTAGGCAGTGTTCTCTATATACACTTATTATGAGATTCTGATGAAATGACTAAACATAAATAAATCTGTCTCTATATTTTTATTTGACAAAACGACTCATTCAGTAGTCACGTGCTACCTAGCTACCTCTTTGCTCTTTGCTGTCCACTGCGTATTCTTTCTCAATTTACGTGATATCATTTAAATTAATAAATTTTTTAAAAATAAATTTTTAAAAATTGAAATATTAATAATACTATAGCATTGAATAATAAAAATTGAGATGGTTGCGATGTTATTTAGTAGTTATAGGACTAAAGAGACGTAGATTAGGAATTACGAGCGTAGAAAAAATAAAAAATTACTCTTAATGAAAATCTTTCGGACAAGGTCTATAAGATCCTTCTATGAATCGTAGACCCATGTAGACTTGTATACTAGAGGTTTTATACTCATAGTAAACTTTGATGACTTAGGGTTTCAAATTACGAGACTTTTTACGACCCATAAATGGTACTACGAGATTTTCAATTATTGTATATTTTAATATAGCATTTGTATGCAAGCGAGTTATAGATTTTAAAATATTTCACATAGTTGACTTAGGGTCGAAGTCACTCATAAACTAAGATAAATTAAGACATAATCAAATTAGAGAAGCAAGTGAAGCAAAAGCATTTTCCTTGATATTCAAACTTTATACATTCCTACAATATGCTCTTAATAATACACTCCATTTTTATGCAGAAACGAAAACACTAACACTACATTAAACTGAGAAAGACCATTGTTGTCCATTGTCGATTTTCGATCGCTTTATCAGCTTCATGTTTTTGTATAGGTTGTTTTGTCTTGAGCAACCTGTATCAATCTATGTTTGATACCATTCCCCCTGAGTTCTTCCTAGTCAGTCCGCCGAAAGAGAGGATTATTTCAGTCATTCTTTGACTTATGTCTTCGAATGATGGACGAAGTTCTGGTTTGCTGTTTCATAGTTATAAACACAAAGGCTAACATTATTGGAGAGTCCGAGCAATATAGTTTACAATATCAAACGAAAGCAGAGGAAAGCACCTTTGCCAACAGTCAAGGATAATAGCTGAAATGCGAGGATCAAGTTCTTGCGGGATATTCAACCTACCATCCATGAAGCCAACAACTCCAACAACCTTCAAATAAATAAACTACTTTGGTACCAGTTCTGATCATTGATGACAAGAAAATGAACATTGAGCATAACTCAATTTCATAAGCTAGCTCATACTAACGTGGTATCATCATTTGTAGGGATATCAACAACGAATATACTGACAGAAACATTGAGGCACCTGTAAGGGATTAAGGTCCTTCCATGGAATAGATTCAGTCATTAGTTCCCATAAGATCACACCGAAACTGAAGACATCAGATCTGCGCAAAAGAAGCAGAACTACATCAAGATAGCTTTTGCATGATTGCAGCTGACGTTAATTATGTTGAATGTCCAGCAGCATGAAACAACATGCCTAAAAACCTTATCAAGTCAAATAAATAGGACAAACTATGCGAGAACGGTCAATCTGTACACGATCAAAAAAGGCCCAAGGGACTAGGAGAATGACTCAAGTTTAGCAATGCGTTACATCATCAAGGTTAACTAATATAAGCAAAATAATGAAGAAACTAAAGCTTGTGAAACTTACTTCTCCATTGAAGGTTCATTTCTAAGTACTTCAGGAGCCATCCACTGCGGCTGCAATGATAACAGCAGAGTAAAATTTTGTGAGGGAAAGGAAACGGCATTATCGCATCCAATGCCACCATAATAAAGAGAAAAACAAAAGGCTGGGAAGCATACCGTCCCTCGTCCAGAATTTGCTGTTAAAAAGGTAGCATGTTTCAATTTCGAAAGGCCAAAATCTCCAACCTGAGGAAACAGGTGCCAATAATCTCATATAGTACTCCGTAATTCGTAACAGGGCTTCATCAAGAATAAATTTAAGGGTCAATAGAGAAATCAAACACCTTGACTGTCAAGCTTTTATCCACAAGCAGGTTTGAAGATTTAAGGTCTCTATGTACTATAGGAGGGTTACGTCGATGCAAGTAACACATACCCCTAGCCTAAATCAAACAGAAGAAAATGAATTCTGATTTGGTCAAGCCTCATACTTAAAAATGAATTTACACAAATGAAATTTATAAGTCTAATCAGAGAACGAACCACGTCAAGTGCCATCCTAAGACGCCTTTTGAGGTCTAGTGGCGGCTTATTCCTGTGAAGTACTTGAAAAAGACTTCCCCTGAAATACATGATGAACGTGTCTGTCTAGTTTTATGTCATAACCAAGACCATGCCAAGATGAAATTGATGTGATTCATTACCTGGGCATATACTCGGTGACAATGGCAAGCTTATCTTGTGAACTTACTGCTCCCATAAATAAAAGCACGTTCGGATGTCTAAGTCTTTTCATTATGTCAATCTGAAGACATATTGAAGCTCAATTAAAAATCCGTTAATATGGTTAGTTCAATGATTATTTGATGGCATCACATACCTCCTTTTTGTACTCGAGCGAAGTTGTCTCACTGCATTGGTTCCCAAAGAAAACCTTAACAGCAACATCCTGAAGGACCAAAAAGTCGAGAAGACACAAATATAATAAACATGAGATATTATTTCAGGCCTGAGAATGTAAAAAAAAATATATTATGAACCAGGAAACTACCGATCCTTTCCAAATTCCATGATACACAACGCCATATGCACCTGAAAAATGAAATATTACAGTGATTGAGGCAACGCATGTACAAATATATCACTAACAACTAGGTAATTTCTTCTCAGCTAACTTTGGCGAACATCACATATGTGCAATAACCAAATTGGACAATGTCAGTAACATTGGTACAATATGCTCATGATTTACCTTTTCCAATTTCTTCTCTCAGGCTGATGTCTTCCCAAAGTATTTCACAATGTACTATCAAGCTCAACGCATTCTCATTTTTGTTTGATGAACTTCCACGGCTGCTTCTAGTGTTCTCCCCTGAATTTGGGGACTGTTGGTTTTCTAACTGCTGTCCTGATGAATCTTCTATAGCTGCAAATTTTGAACTCGCTATTTGTGGCTTTCGATATTCATCATTGATTTGGAAATATGTTCTCTGCAACTGTTCAGGAGATCTGGATGCCTTAGAACGTTCGTCAAACTTTCTGGAGCAGGTATCTATAGGATCGTCTATGACATCAGTGGATGTTATTTGTGCATATTCGGGTGCAACAGTTCTTTGTGGAGTAAAACATGACCCTTTCAGTATATTCTGAAAATCATCATAGGCATCAAGAACATGACTATATTTTCCCTTGGAAGATGATGACAAATTAGGTTCCACGACGTTCCTGTTAGCAATTTCATCATGCCCATTCTGTTGAATATTTCCACACTTTTCTCCTCCAGTGTTTCCAAATCCTGTAATGTGCAGCTTTGACATGATCTTTGCCACCTACGATTTTCATAAAACAGGTAAGACTAGAATAACAACGGCAAAGTAGACTGAAGGGCCACGAAAGGAAGCAGGAACAGTACTAGTTTAGAAGGCTGCACATTATCAAACGGAGACTCGTCCATTTCTGAGCTTTCTGCATTAGCTCTGCTCTTCCTACCTAGCAAACTGAAACTCACTCGTGCAGCCTGAAATGACAACTTTATCTCATACAGAGGCGGAACCAGGATTTCAACTTTATGAAATTTAGAACGTCGACTTGAATACTAATAAGTGAGTTCTCAATATGTACTTATTTAATGAATTTCTTTTTATTTGAGCAAAAGTTACTGGGTTCTGCTGAACCTGAGTGCCTATACACTTACGGGTGCTCTAGGTGGCTTTTGTGATTGCCCTCCCATGGTGTCTACTTCAGCCTCCTCCCTGTATCTTGCATTAGTAAATGCATCGTGTGCATCCTCTCCACGATTGAACGAGAACTTTTTTGGGGCCTGAAAATATAGAACACCATAGAGCAACTTAGTAATTTTTACTTAGTAAACTAACTCAAATATGTTACTAACAAACACAAGCAATAACAAACCACCAGATTGGAAACAAGCGATGCATTTTGCGACTGTTGATGCCGCTGGATACTTTTGAAATTTATTCCCCACCTTCCAGATTGTCCATTAGATGACTGAGGGGTTCTTGATATTCCCGAGTTTATCTTATTTAAAAAAGCTGCATCACTTGAGACAGTGATAACACTGAAAAGCTCACCATCCTCGTACATTAGGCTTTTCGACACTAAAGCCATAAAGATCTCACCAGTTCTCTTTCTAAAAGGAAACTGACCCGACCATGATTGTCCACAGCTCAATCTTTTCATGGTGCGCATGACTAACTCATGATATTCTTCACAAACAAGTTGTTCAGTACACCTCTGTCCGACTACTTCATGGCGTTTATAACCATAAAGTTTCTCAGCAGCTTGGTTCCTACAACAAACTTAGTTAATATATAGTACTAATAACTAAATAATAACTGAATTAATAGTACAAAAATTATACTTGTGTTAACTAGATTACCTGCTAGATCTGCCTCTTTGTGTACTAACTTGTTAGAAACGATACTCTCTAATTTTACCTTGTCTGATAATGAGCCAGGAATATCCATCTTTCTGCTAAACAGGATGGATTGAACTCATAATTTATTAGATGCTTTTTATGAATGTCAACTAAGTATTGTAAGTAAATTGCTCCTGGTTGTTCAATCATTTGATAATCAGAGTCATTCTTTGATAAATGATCACTATGAGTCAGACTTAATAGAATTGATCAATCCTATTTTCTATTATTAAAGTGGAGAACTGAACCAAGAATTCTCTTTCTTCATCATAAGTCGAATCACCGTTCGCAACCCAGGATTCGATTTTCTCATCAATCCAATCCCCATTCACGTTTTTTCTTTTTCTTATCAATAAATAGATCTCTTTACTTGTATGATATAGATGTCTCATATTTCTCAAAAAAGTGATTCGATTGATGGAATTGTGTTAGTTAGCTCCACATATAACCTTAAACTACTCTCTCTGTTTCAATTTATTTATCTGATTTGGCTTGACACAGAATTTTAAAAAGACTAAAATATCCTTTACAACAACATACCTTATGAAATTCAACAAAATAAATATTGGATAGGATAGAATGTATGCGAACCTTACTGCTACCTCAAGATAAATAGTCTATTTTCGAAATACTAAAATATCCTTTAATTTGGTATATTTAAACATGTAGTTTTCTTAAATGCTTTAACAAGGAAAGTGAGACACACAAGAAAAAGAAATAAAATGATAAGATTATATTTCATTATAGGAGCTGAAAATGATCTATCACCATAGTTTACCAGTAAATTATCTCCCCTGTACCAATGTTGGTAACGTAAACTGCATGACCTAAATCTTCCAACACATTTCTGTAAGGATTCCCAGTATAGAACACTCCGGGGCCGCAATACGACCCCGTATCACAGGTATCTTCATTTGAATACCTATTACTACTCTTTTCTTCCAAAACCAAGTTGAATTGTTCCCTGAGTCTCACATAACTCGCTTCCAATGATCGCAACCGTTCCACCAGAATTAATCGCAATCGAGATGATTTTGAATCGTCTGCACAGGCACCAGCACCGTCCATGACGGCGGAATCCGGTGGTGGTGGTAGTGGCATGGTGGCTAGGAATGTTTTTTTTTTAAGTTATGGTGTTTCGTTTTTTTGAATTTAGAATTTTAAATATTGAGGTATTTATAATGCTTCGTGGGACTAAAACTTTTGCCACGTGGCGTTTGTGAGCCAAAGGCAACTAAAACCCCTGAAAATGGGGTTGGCCTGAACATGATGATAAATTTTGGTCACCATTTCGAGGCTGATTTGGCACCGTTCTAAATACATCGACGTCGACCACCCCTTGAGAATATTTTTATTAGAAATTGTCATTTAAATTTTGAAAAAAAAAATCATGTTTATAACTAATCATTATAAAAATAAAATTAATTATTAAAAAATATTATTTTCTTTAACCGTAATTAAAATAATTATAATTTAAGTTCTTAAAATTAAATGTATTGGCAAGTTATAAGGAAAATATTAACATAATTATTTATTAAAAAATCAAAATTCGAAATCCAACTTTAAGTTGAATTTTGCCAAATATTCTTTTTAATAACCCTTAAATAACTTTTCGAAATAAAACTCCAAAAAGTGAAAACTATCTATAGTCAAATAGGTACTTGTTGAATTTATTTTATTTTAAATAAATAAAGACAGCAAAATGAAAAAAAAGTGATTACAAAAATAAAAAATCTTAACCTTTATTAATAAAATAAAATTTTCAAATAACTAACCATTTAACTTTTTTTTCTTTTAATTGGAATGCCGTATATGGTTTCATTGTCTCATTGTTTATTTACTACTTCCAAGATCACTATTGAAAAAAAAATACAAAACTTGTTCTAAGATCATAGCATGTGACTCTTTACTGAATGAAACACCCAAGTTCGTATTATCTGCATGTATTTTTGTCAAGACTCATCATATAAAATTTATTTAATATATATATATGCAATTTATAAATTGAAGTTTATTCAGAATGAACCTAAAGGATAAATAACAAATACAAATTCTCTTGTTAAAACAAAACCAAATGTGTAATTTATATTTAATATAGAAAATTAAATTCTTAATTTAATGCTTGTGCTCCAAATCCATTTGGATCGATTGAGAATAAAGATTAACAAAAATTTCATACTTTATGTTTAATTTTTTTTCCTCTCCTTTAATTATTATTATTATCATTTTTTATAAATCCTCCATTCTTTTCTCGTGTTACTACATTAATAATTATGAAAATCAGAAATAAACAATTACAAAAATTATGCTCTTCCTTCTGGGGTATGCAAAAATTGAACGGACTGATAAATCAAATTAAAAAAATAATTATTGATTTAGTGTTATCGGGTTATTGAGTTAACTATTTTTTAATAGTTTTCCAAAAGAAAAATTATTGGGTTATCGATTCGGTTCGAGGTTTTAGTATTGAGTAAACTAATAATCCATTAAGACTATAATAATTTACTACTTTACCTCTTCATAAATATTAAATAATAATAATTTAACATCACTTGATACTAAATCAATACTTATTTGCTTGGTTTCCAATGTAAACCCTTCTTTTGGAAAGTAAATTAGAAATGAGGTCAAATCTTGCATATTATTAAGTTTAGGTGCTCAATTGATTTGTTTGTTTTACTGTATCTCATCGTATTGTGTCAAATTGTTAGAGAAGTCATATATTTATTTCATAAATATTTTTTTATTGGGTAAACCAAAATTGAACCAATAAGGACCAATAAATTGAAAATCAATTAAAAAATATATCATTAACTTAGCATATTTAAAAATCAAAAATTGATAACCGAACTAATAATACATAAAATCGAATCGATCTAACCGATGCACACCCACTTAATTCAATCCACTCGTTTGTGAAAAACTGGTACATGTCCTGAGAAATTCCTATTAATAGATTTCTAAACCCCAAAAATATTTTCTTTTCGTCTTTTTACGATCCAATATTGAAATGGCAAGCTTTCTTAAAAGGGAAGGTATTAACATATTTTCGACAGTATTCGAATATATAATATATTCTTTTTCGTAATATGACGCTCTCAGATTGACTATGTATGTAAATTTAAAAATTAGTTTTTGTTATTATTATTATTATTATTTTTAAATATAACATTATATTGATATAGAGCTAAGAGTTTGAAGCTTGAGATCTTATATATAGTATAATATTTGTGTGATCGTAAAATTTTCAATAAAAATAAAATGAAAAGATTATTTTTCTTTTGAAATGAGCTAACAAAAACTGGGGTGTGTTGGTATGAGCTTAAAATAAACATTTTTTGTAAAGTTAATTGAGTTCTATATTAATAAAATTGTGTAGAAATAAATACAACGTTAGAATATATCAAAATTTAATTATTCTACTTATACCGATGAATTCATGATACGATCAAATTAGCTATCGAAATTCTAACGAGCTATCTGAGATTTCTACACTTGGGAGCAAGTAATATCTTCTTTAGCTGTATTCGTTGTCATCCTCGATATTGTGACTTCAAGATTGATCAAATAAAAGAATAGTTAACTTTGAGGGAGAAAAATGGAGAATTTATTTCTCGTATATCATTTTAAATTAAATATAAATGATGTGTATCTCCAGCAACCATGAAATGGAAAAAACACTAAGCCAATGTGGGAGCATTTTGGGGGTATAAATCGAACAAAACCTTAGCTATGCTTTTTGTTATTGCATCATATAGATGCCTCATTTTCATGCAATTGTGATTTTTTGTCTTCTATTTAGGAGGAATTCAACGCTATCATGATCTACTTCTAGGAAAAGAAGGTGACGATTCATGAAAAAATAAAATAAAATAAGAAGTTATTCATTGAAATTGATTAAAATATTTTATTGAACCCGATTGGAGCCGAATTTAATATTTTTGACGTAAATTATGAATACATATGAGAAAAATTATTATTAGTACAAAATAATTTAAATATCCGTCCACCTTATTTCTAAAATTAAAATGATCAACGAACTTTTATGGATTTATTATATCATATCTTTTTCCACTTGGATCTCTTATATCTTGTTTTGTTATTACTTGCTCCGTTAAGTTTATGTGGCACCATTTGACTTGGCGTGATGTTTAAGAAAAAAAGAAAGATTTTTGAAACTTGTGATCTATCGTTCTTAGATATTTCTGTAGTTGAGAATTATTTTATTGATGATAAAAAAAAATTAAAGTTAAATTATTTTTGATTGAATAAAGTGATATTCTTTTTGAAATAGATTAAAATAAAAAGAATATCACATAAAATGGGACGAAAAAAGTATAATTTTTCTTGTGCCATACTATATCGTTAAGGAAAACAAATGAGAATCAAACTAGCCTACTCTTTTCCTATTTTCGAATCAACTTGTAAATGATATGACAATTTTTGTCTAAAGATGATGGGTTACAAAGTCATATTAACTCCTATCAAATAGGTCACGAAATTATCTTTCGATTCGCTTTGTCTAAAGATTAGCTTTTTATATTATATTTATTCATGCAATATATTTAATATATATTGCTATATATAATAAGTCGCTTATTTGAGTAACTTAGGATGGTCGTACCTGCTTCAAGCAAGCAGCTGAAGCAGACAACTGTTGTTTGGCTTGACGGTTCAAGCCTGACATTTTAAATTCAACGTTTCGAGATCAAATTTTAATAATAACAATATTTTTATGTCATTTCTATTAATTATTATTTGATTATTTTTCATCAACTTCAACTATGAAATAAAAATAACAGGTCTACTTAATTTTGCGGTGGCTATTAAAGTGTCTACTTAAATTTACTATACTATGCCATTTCTATTAATTATTATTTAAATTATTGTTTACAACTGAACATTTCAGCTGCTTGTTGCAGCTGCTTAAGCAAGCAAGTGACTACAACGTGTCTGCTTACTGTTGTGGTGACTATTAAAGTAACTACTTAATTTTACCGTGTCATTTCTGTTAATTATTATTTAGTGATTTCTTCATGTACTTCAACTATGAAATCATGATAACGTGTCTACTTAATTTTACGATGGCTATTAAAACATCTATTGGGCCCGTGCAACACACGGTCTAAAAAAACTAATATAGTTATATATATTAATTAGGAAAACATATATACAGTAAATTCAATCGATTGTCATATTAAAATTCTGAATTCATACTTTTCTATACAAAATTAATAATTCCTGTCAAGTTCGAGGGTGTATTTAAGCTTACTTCGCCAAGTTAAGGGGTGTTTTTAAGCTTATCAATAATTTAGGGATGAAACTAATAATTCGTACCAAGTTCGAAGGTGTATTTAAGTTTAGTTTGCCAAGTTGAGAAGGTATTTTTAAGTTTGTCAATAATTTAGGAACAAAAATAATAATTCGTAATAAGTTTGAGAATATTTTTAATATTTCACACTAAAAATAATTTTTGCAGCTGTCAAAAATACAACTGTATTGATAACCTTTATAGGCTTTAACATGCAACTGGCCATGTGAAGCAGTCCAGTCATAGCAGCCATTGTTGAATTGGCTGCTTATTCAACAATGGCAGCTGTACAATTGGTTGCAGCCATTGTTGAATATTCAATGT
>JAABOM020000103.1:24467421-24482051 GCA_011800125.2 Solanum clarkiae | reverse complement strand
GTCTTCCTATCCAGGGTCATGTCCTCAGTAAGATTAAGTTCCGCCATATCATGCCTAATCACCTCCCCCCAGTACTTATTCAGTCTACCTCTACCTCTCCGGGTAGCTTCCACAGCCAGCCTCTCGCATCTCCTAACAGGGCATCGGTATTTCTTCTCTGCACATGTCCAAACCATCGCAGACGAGCTTCCCTCATCTTCCCGACCACCAGGGCCACCTCAAGCTTCTCCCGGACTTTCTCATTCCTCACCCTGTCACTCCTGGTGCTGCCGCACATCCACCTCAACATCCTCATTTCTGCAACATGCATTTTCTGCACATATGCATTTTTAATTGGCCAACATTTCGTCCCAAACAACAACGCTGGTCTAACAACCGTTTTATAAACTTACCTTTGAGTTTCTTAATGATTGCTATAATTATATCTCTAAAGAAATTTATTTCCAATCATGATACCTAGGAGCTGTCTTTCGAAATGAATTTTTCAAGGTAAGTTTATAGCCTTTCATTTAAAACTATACTTTTGAGTCTTATTGAAGAGGGCGAATGAAGATTTGTTAATGAAAAATATTATCTACTAATAACCTGCAGGTCGTTTTCTCTGCATAGTATTTCCTCACATTGAAGATTTTCCTTTCCTGATTTCTGCAAGTACAGCGTATAATCCTTCTTCTATTTTTCTTCTCAGCCTACCTGTTGTCCGTGTGGGGATCAGCGAAGGGTTCCTTCATCATGTGGAAACTTTTGTAAGTTCACCCTTCAGATATCAGAGAATATTTTTCTTCATGCAGATTACAGAGTTTGCAAGTAATTGCTTTCTAGCTCATATAGTTTCTTAATTTAGTTGACAAGATGACCAAAGGGAAGAAAAACACCGCTCACTGTCTGCGGTTTCCAGATGACTGGTAAGACCTTATAATTGTCTGTTGTTTGTGACAATGAAATCTCTATTGAAATTCCTGTTTTTTGATTTGAGATACTTTACTTTTAAAGGTCATGTTGTTTTTTGGGGTAAAAATTGTTTCCACAAACTGCTGTTTTGACATGGCTTTTCTAATATTTCAGTTCCCATACCGTTTTCTTCTATATTATCAATTCAATTTTATTGCTACTAGCTTTATGCAAGCATATATTGATAGATAATAATTAGTTAATGCTGCAACAGTTCTCTTTTCATTTAGGTTCCATGTATTTGGCATTGGGCGGCGGTCAGTTGGATTTAGCATCCGAATTGATGTTAAGAAACAATCTCAGAATTCGGTATTTGCTCTGGAAATCTTAGTATCTATCATCTTTGTGTTCCCTTGATGCATATTTGGTGCTTGATTCAGATATAATTTCTCAGCATACTACACTCTTTTCCTTTTTATTTTGTTTATCTTGTCCAATGTATGGTGGTTTCTTGTATGCTGGATCGCATCTTTGGTATTTGACTAGTAAACACCCCAATATTATTTGATACTGAGGCTTAGTTTGTTGATTTTTGTATAATATATGTTATAGACATGGAAGCCAGCAGCATGATTGGATAGAGACCATTGCTGCAAATCAGTGTTCCTTTGCTAGTCTTCAGCATTGCATGTTATCCCCTTTACACTTCTTCATGTACAATGGTTTATTGATTCATCTATCTTTTTGGGTTTCATCTCCAAGAAATCAGCTAGAGACATGCCATTTTTCTTAATTTACCTTCCTTGATTTCTTCTCCATATTAATATCTACTAATTCGTATTCCCTGAATGTGATTTGTGTTATACTATGTAATGTTTGGGATGGAAAGTTGTTTTATTCCAGCTTCTTACAAAATCAGGAATACAAACTAGTATAATATAAATGAAATTATGCTGTCGAGCCAACTACTTGAGGTGATGTTCATGATGATGATTATGAGTGCAGGGAAGAATACTGCAGAACCTAGGTATTAAAATCAACAGTGCTCAATTCACAGTGGGAAAGACCGGATAAATACCATTGAGGACCGCATCTTAATTTTTTGTGGAATGATGATATTCCATTCATTTTTTTGCATGAAGGGTGTTACTGTGATAGTTTCATTGCTAATATTTGGTGGCAGGAAGTGATTGTTGGTCCAGACAATAGAACTGCTACATCCAGTGATAATTTTCTGCGGGTGAATCTGGTTGGAGACTATGTTGGATATACTGATATTCCATCTTTTGATGACCTCTACCTTGTCACACCTAGACAGGTAGCTCTTGTTGCTCATTTCACACTGGAACTCTACCACAGCTTTGAGATTTTATATAGATCTCATGTAGATACAAAATTAACATGCACCTTTCTAAATTGTTTTACAGCAAAGAAGTAACTAGAGATGGTGAACAAAATTTATTTTTAGAGTTATTGGGATAGACTGTAGAGTTTCAGTCTTAATTCCCCTTTTATTATGGCAGTGATTATTGCCTAATAGCAATCACGGATTATATGCTATGCTGGAAACCACTCGTTAAATTGATGAATTGTGCAAATTTAATTCTTGAGGACAAAATGCAAACTGTATATTAAAATTAAAAAGAACAGAAAAGAAAAATGCTTATTATTTTATTATAGATGCAATTGCTCATTTGAAACTTTTGGTCATGTGTTTTTTGTTGATTATGCAAGCATTTCTATATAGTCGCTGCAATTTGTTTCTTGTTTCTACTGGAACTTTTCTTTCTTGCGTAGTCTTGTCATTTCTGATACTAAGAGGTTTTGTATCCATTTTGCTGAAGGGTGGCCCAGGTCAACCACAAAATTTGGGGAGCAATTTTTCCATGTGGATGCTACTCGAAAGAGTGAGGTTTACACTAGACGGTGTTGAATGTAACAAAATTGGTGTAGGTTACGATGCTTTCAATGCACAGCCAGATTTTTGCTCAGCACCATTTTGGAGTTGCCTGCACAACCAGCTATGGAATTTTTGGGACGTCAGTAAATTTATAAACCACTATACTTAAACTATGCTCTTTTTCTGCTATACGATCTTACACATACTGTCTTTTCAAAACACTTGATCCATCTATGTTTCCTTTTTAAGTAAGTTCTGTTCCATGTCTCTTACCAATACAACATTTGGTGTACAATGATGGTCTTTTCTATTTCTGATATATCTGTATAAACTGCATCAAGAGACATCATGTTTTCAGATTTCTGTAATGGCTTGCCATCTATCAATAGTCTCTCTATCTCTATGAGGTAGTGGTAAGGTGTGCATATACTCTACCCTCCCCAAACCCCACTTGTGGAATTCCACATGTTGTTATAATGGCTTGCACATTATCTTTAGGGGCTTGTACTTCCCATGTCTTCTGAATTTTCTTTTGTTGCTAGTGTTTGAAGACATTTTGTCCATACGTCTCTACAAGTCCATTGGCTTGTATAAAATTAGCTTTCTTAATTAAAATACCAATTGAGAATCAGCATCTAAAGGTAAAGCGGGTCAAGGGTTTGTGTGGCTGTTTCTTTAAATAATTTTTACTTAAAACATAGATATAAATAATGTAGTGGCACCTGTCGTTTGTCTGTTGTTGAAACTCAATTGGCCGTAGAAGCAATTTTACAATGTTTCGGACTTGAACTTGATTAATTTATCTTGTAGGCTGACCAGAATAGAATTAGTCGAAATCAAGTGCCGCTGTATTGTGTGCAAGGAAGGTTTGAAAGAATCAACCAGCATCCAGTTACGTTTCAGGTTTAGATTTTGTATCTGCACAGATATCTTTTGCTTGTGCTTGTAATTTACAAGTGTCTGCAGAATGCAGGAAGTCATTCATTCTCTATTGGAATTACAGAAGTCCTGAACACAAATCTGTTGATAGAGTTGAATGCGGATGATATAGAATATGTGTATCAAAGGTCAGTCACCTTATTTGGTATTAGTGCCTTATCCTTATGGTTCTTCTTGGCATAGTTTTTCGTCCATGTTCCCCTTTATCTGAAGAATGTGAGCAAATTTAATGGCTGTTATGATATTTTTTATATTCCAAAGTTTTTGTCCCTATATTTATCATTATTTGGAAATTCTAGAATTTTTGTAATCATATGACGGAGTTAGTTTTCTCTCTACTTTGCTACTATATTTATGGTGCATAAATAAAGCACTGTTTCCTTTATTAAGAAATGCCAACTACATACCAAATTATATTGTAAAAAGAAGCACAGCACATCAAACTTTTAATGACCAGCAAAGATTATCAACTAATAGGAAAATAAAGAGAAAAGTTGTCCCTTCTAAGATTAAGAACAACTTTTTTAGTATGTGGATAATATGTGAACGGAAATAAAATATCAAAACACTGAAAAGTTAAAACATCAAAACAAATACTTCTCATCTGTTTAGATTAATTGGATCGACTATGAACATTGATTGAACATTTTGTACGATTGATTTGGTCCTTTTATGCAGGAGCCCTGGGAAAATTCTCAGCATTACAATCCCAACTTTTGAAGCTCTAACTCAATTTGGAACAGCAACAATTACAACAAAAAATATAGGTGAAGTGGAAGCGTCCTACAGCCTCACGGTAAACTACTTTATGTTTAGACAGTTAAAAATGTGTTTTATCAGCTCATCATTTTAATGTTCTGCTATGCTTTCTAAATAGATAAGCTTTCATATTTACATCCGAGAATTAAGTTGCCAACCAAAATGAGTTGGCTCAGTTTATAAGAATCTTGAGAGGTCTTGGTCATCCCCTATGGCAAACATCCTGTACGTCTAAAATACTTTGAGGCCTGCAGGATGCTTTGGCCCTGGATGAGTCCTCTCAGTTTAATTTTGAGGCCTAGAGCATGCTTTGGCCCTGGATGGGTCCTCCTCTCACCGATCTATTCCATACTCTACCTGCCACCCCCACAATCCACAACAGAGAAAAGAACAAAAAAGCATAAAGGAGACCCAGAATAAGTCATGCTATATCATAATAGCATTGTCTTGGTTTTTCTTTGGTTTGATATATCAACTTGGTAATTTCCTTTGTTCTACCACCAGATCTAATCTAAACAAATTTCACCAGTGAAGAATTGTTAAATATCTGAGAGGTCCTTGATGCATCATGTCCTATTTTCTCATTCTGAAGGTTCACAATTTTTGTTATATAATTCTAGAAAATAACATAGATGTCTGAGAACAGAAACTTGATTAAAGCCTTGCAAGCCTGTTGAATTAACTCTAATTTTAGTAGGTCAATTTGCAGTTTTTGTAGAGGCACAACTATACTTCATTCATCCACTTAAATAATATGTGAAACTCTTATACTTGACCTTTTCATCATGCAGTTTGATTGCTCAACCGGTGTCAGCCAAATGGAGGTCATCATTCCTTCTGATATATGATACAAAGTCATGATACTTTTAGAAGAAGAAATAACTTTAGTAAACCTTATTGTGCTGCAGGAACAGTTTTATATAATGAAGCCAAATGAAGTCATGACTCGAGCATTCAAGTTGTACCCAGCAAGTGATCAAGCTGCAAAGTATGTCTGTTCAGGTAATATGTTAATGAGGAGGGCATAAAATGTAGTAGATGATTCCAAATATGCCAAGTTTTATATGTTTACTCTTTGTTGCAGCCATACTGAAGGACTCGGATTTTAATGAAGTTGATCGGGCAGAGTGTCAATTTACAACCAAAGCTACTGTTGTTGATAATGGATCACAGGTCAGCTGTAGATTATACTGGAGATCTTGGTAAATACCGTGTGAGCGTATTGTTTTTTAGCAGTATAAAAAAAGAAAAATAACAATGATGTACTGGGGCTGGATATGATGGGGATGCAAACACCATGTGAGCATATTGTTTTCTAGCAGTATAAAGAAAGAAAAAATAACAATGATATACTGAGGCTGGACTACATGATGGGGGGAGAGTTTGTTGAAATATGTGACCATATCATCTAAAAGCTTAAGTTGTTTGACGGAGAATACTTTTATTTATTTAATTTTGTCTTCCCATCATGCGGCTTGTGTTTGGAGTTGAGCCAGTGATGGTGTTAAAATCTCAGCACCTTGGATGACTAATTTGTTGAGAGGCCAGAATTCTAACAGAAAAGAGAGTGTCTATATGTGCTTCTTTTTAATAGGACTATAAGATTTCAAATGTATGAAGCATTTGTTTAGCACTCTGCTACACTTCTTTTCAGTTGTAATGATCTTTGCATTGTTCTGGGATCCGTATGGTTGTCAACCTGGAAACAGTTTTGGTTTCTACTGTCATTGGTCAAAATAAGCGTTCTTAAGTTCACAAAAAGGGCAGAGAAAATGGAATGGAAAAGATTTATTTCTTTTTCTCTTCTTGCCTGATTGAAGTAAATAACTGCACTTTCAAAAACTACTATTACTCCATCGGTATAACCTCCCAGGGTCCAACGAAGTTTCAGTTTTATTTCCCAGTAAGTATAGCTTTTTTGGATTCCAATTAGTCTATAGCGTAACTAGCTTTTGAAAATACGCTTTCCTTTTCTCCTCCCACCCATCCCTTTTGCCATTAGATTATCCTAAGACTGATCTCTCTTGGATCTAAGTTTCTCAACCATTCTTCAGAAGACATCCTTGGTAGGGCTGTCAGATAAACATGTAATGTCTTGCACTGGCTCTTATTTGTATCACTGATCACATGTTGTCTTCTTAATGCAGATTCCATTTCAACCTCCTAAGACAAACATCAATGGTTTCTTTGAGAGCATTGAGGATCTATGGAAAAAAATGTGGGAGCATTTGACAGATTTTCTAACTGGGAAAAGCTGCAGGTACTTAAACATTTAATGTTTTTGTTGCCAAATGATCACCAATGAACCATATTAATAGATATAGAATATTTGAAGACTTTTATGTCAACTGCAGTGTTTTCAGTCGAGTTTTACTAAAGTTACATGCTCCTAATTGTGTTTCAGTGAGGTAATATACTCTTGAGTCTTTAGGTAGGAGTTCGAGATACTTTTGATATACCCTTAATGTTAAGTTTCTGTCCATCTTACATTGATCTCTGCTTAACTCATGAACCATCGGGAATTTAAAGATTTATCACATCACTTCAGATTTTTGAATATTATTTAAGGATTCCTGTATTGATATTTTTCATCTCACGATTTCTTTTCCTTTTCAAAATGGCTTCTTATTTCCTTTTCAAAACCTGCTCTGATGTGCTTTACTTGAGCTGAAGGTCTTTCAAAAACAGCCTCTCTACCTTCACAGAGTAAAGGTAAGGTCTAGGTGCACACCACCCTCTCCCTAGACCCCACTTGTGGTAGTTCACCGGGCGTGGTGTTGTTATTTAAGGATTCCTGCCATAAAAATTCAATTTGCATGTTAATTGTCTAAATAGCTTTTTTTTGACAAATAATTTCCTGGTTACCTTTCATCGAGAAATATTTGTTAACTAATGAATTGTTAATTTTTTACAGATATTAACTAAAAAAGTGGTGGTGAATGGTGATAGTGTATAAATTTGAATAGTGGAGACCAAGAACATTTTTTTTTTTTGCTAAACTGAACTAAAATATCTACTTGGGTTCAATTATCAGTTCTTTCTACATTACGTTGTGGTATGTGCTTTAAATCTTACCTCTGCTTTCTGGATCAAACATGATGTGATTTTTGATTAATTCCTGACCAATGTTCCTCTCATAAGCATAGATGGTCTTTTTCTACACTTCCAATTCTCTCTTGCACATTGGTCCTATTCTGATCATGAAATTGGGTGTTTCCATCATGTTGAGTGCTTAAAAAATATATCATCATGATATTTTCTATCGTCCTAAGGACATTATTTGTCTTATGTAAAAGAATGCTGACAACCATAATCTCATGTTAAGTGAAGGAGGAGTTACTTGCATGAATTTTACATTAATTTGTTATCTGTTTTAGTTTGCTAATGTCTGATGTAGATATTAGATTTTGTTGCAAGAGTAAGTCCTGTCTATTTCCTGAGAGAAAGTACTTATGTAAGTTTTCAATTGGATTATGCAACTCTGAATCTTTCTGTGGACAGAATGAAGTGCTATGGATTCTTCGACTTCAGCTGCCATATACAGTACATCTGCATCAGTTGGGTGGTGATGTTTTGTCTGTTCTTGGCAATTATTCCGACAGGTTTCTTGCTTACATAACATTTGTAGTGATCTTTTAGAAGTTGAAAGAAGAAACATATTGATGGTATGTTATTATTATTACTTGCAGTAATTGTACTGCTCTGGCTTCTTCACCAGAAAGGTCTTTTTGATCCTCTGTATGACTGGTGGGAGGACCATTTTTCATTTACCGAAGATAAACATATGAGTCATTCGAAGCAAAATTACGATGCTGGCCCATTAGGAAATCATCATAAGAGAAGTCATAAGAACGAGCCAAGGCATCATAAGCATCATGAACATAGAAGGCACACAAGGTTTCACAGTGACCCGCGTGAGAATCTTTTGGGAGAAACTGATTATCATTACTACCTTCATCATGTGCACAAGGATAAGCATAAACATGGGAAAACCAAGAACTCAGGCATTACAAAGCCTCTTCGTTCAAGGAAGGGAGAGGACGACCACATGAGACATCACAGACGAATAAATGGTAAACAAACCTTGGGAGGACCTATCATAAACAAGAAGAGAGGTGATGAAAATCCAGAGGAATATCTAAGGCACAAACATCCCATCTTAAATGACACACATCATAAGAGGCAAAGCAAGTGGAAAGAATGACTAAAGCTGGTTGATAGTAATTGTCAGAGCCCTTGCAGTTATCTCATGTACAGAAGATGTTAATTTGATTTTTCTTCTTTATAATGTGCTTTTGACCTCTCTTAACTTACAAACTAAATGTTCCAGGAATACTTTTGGGGCACAGAGAAGGGTCCTGAAATATGGTTGAGCAGGAAATTGTGAACTCTGATTCTAGTAGGACTTCTTCAGTCAAAACTGTACCATGTATTAAATTTATACACACTTTTGTTCTTTTCTTCTTCAATAACTACTACAATTTGTATTTAAATCATAAAAAAAGAAAAGAAATATAAACATACATACATATATATATATATATGTATGTATGTATGTATAGGCGTCATATCAGTAAATTTTAGCAAAATTTTCCCAGACTTATGATTTGCTGAGTTCTTTCTTTCTTTGTCCCAGCATTCTTTCAGCGGCAATATCTTCTGCTGCTTTGAGAATATCCGGGTAAGTTTGAATTCCTGGTACTGTCTTTAGCCACTTTTTCTGACTATCCCATCTATTGTGTGTTGGCTATTGTATCTTCTCATCTTTTTCCGAGATCTTAACGTGGTAACCATTAGGAAACTGTAAACCAGGACTCCGCACTGTGTTTCCTCCTCCAATTGTTTCCCACCTGACGGTTTTTACCAGTTATAACTGATTAGCTCCCTCTCTTTCTTTCTGAAAGATATTAATGTGAGTTATGTTCTTACCTGTATTTGGTCACTAGGGAGTGGAGAAATACAGCCATCTGCACCTTAGTGAAATCTGTACCAACGCAAAATCTCATACCACCACCAAAAGCCATGAAATTTCGAGTTGCTCCATTTATTTCTACTCCCTGTATTCCATGAATATTTCATAGTAAGGTTGAGAAAATTACTCTATGATAACACACAGAACACTTTCATTTTCTCTAACCTTTAGTATCGTTCAAATACAGTAGCAACAAATAAATTATGCAAGGCTCACCTCCCATCTCCATGGATTGAAGTCAAGGGGATCTTGATATTTGGCAGGGTTTAAGTGTACAGCTGGAGGACAAACCATAACCGCCCAACCAGATGGAATGGTATACCCTGCGTCAGATAAGTATTATATTAAGGTATGTTCCTATGAGTACATTTGGAGCCTAATTCACAAGAAGATGGTGGTAAAGAATTTTAATCATATACCTTTGAAGTTGATATCTCTAAGTGTTTTCCGGAAAATAGCAGGCACAATATTTGCCAGTCTGACTGTTTCATTAATAACCTACAGATCCAGTATTAATAAAGAATGTTCGTCGTGCAGGTTACTAAGAATATTGAAATGAAAAAAAAAATAGTTTAATTGAAATACCTGAAACGTAAATTTCAATGATTTATATTCTTTCCATGTAAGTCCAGAAGCTGGATTTTCCCTGCTGCTAATTATTGCCTCATGTTCCTCCTGAAAGGCATTATATACCCATTAGTCCTGGCATGTAATGAGGTTGATTATTTAAAAATAGATTTAGTCACACTTACTGTCAATTTTTTTAAAGCCAAAGGATGATCATGTAGCAATTTAATGGCCACAGTTATAGCCAGGGAGGTGGTCTCGAAGCTGGCAAAGAGCAGTACAAACATCAAATCCAGAGCTATTGCCTCTGTGAGGATTGTGTCCTTCCTTTGAAGTTCTTCTAGGACATAATCAAAGAAATCAGTTTGTTCCTTCCTAGGATTTGCTCTTCTTTCCTCTAGCATTGTCTTTAGCATCTTCATTGCCTTCTTTCTTCCCTGGTGATCACCTCTAGAGTCAGTTAATCTCGTCAACAAGTATATGGGTATACCATTATAACCCAAATTTCGTAGAACTGCATTCTTTGACCAGATGGCTAAGTCTAAATATGTAGTGTTAATACCTGTAAGCACTTATGATAGGCAGTTCCGGGAATATCAATTGGAAAGGAAATCAATCCCTGTATAAAAGCTACAAAATTTTCTCGCAGATTTTCTGATGAGGTCTCAGAATCATAGCTGATTAGCTTTTTTGCAGTTAGATCAAATATCATCTGCAGAAACACCAGGAGATATTCTGATTAAAATTGAGAACCTTAAAATATAGTACTAAATGGAAATTTTAAAGAGGAGCCTCGGTGCAATTGCAATAGTTCTTGTCGGGTGACAGTAGTCATAGATTTAAGCTGTAGAAATAGCCTCTTGCAGAAAGCAAGGTTGGGCTGCATACATATGACCCAATGTGGTCTGGTCCTTCCCTGAATGTTGGGCATAGTGGAAGTTCTGTGCACCGGGCTCCCCTTTATTATCGAAGGGAAAATTTGGGCTAACTTACATTGGCAGTTGCTTCCTTCATCTCTACACTTGTCTGACCTGACCACCTGTTCAATTTATTTTTTGCTGCCTCTTCAACCTCAGGCATCATCTTTTTCAGACTTTCAGAACCAAAAAGGTTTAGTACCATGTTCTTCAAGTACTTGTACATGAAACCATGCAAGGAACCTACATTTTGCCTTCCGAATATCTCAGTGAATGTATCTGGATACCAGCTCTGAAACAATTGTCCCTCTTGCTGAAAGATGAAGTAATTAAGGTCCGGGTCTGTTGATACTATAACAGGACGTCCCACCACGCTAGTTCGGAAAATCGGTCCGTACCTGAAATAAATTGCCAATAAAGCTTATTTACTGGGATGGTAAAATGAAGTCCAGTAAATATCAATTGTGATATTACTACTAATATATATAATACTCAAAAGAGTAGATTGCAGTAACAACCTTTTCATCCTTTCCTTCACAAAGGGAGCAATATCTGATGTTGTATTAGGGGCAAAGAATTGGATGCTCTCGCCGAGTAATGGCCAGCCCATTGAACCTGGTGGGAGTTTTCCATTGCATCTGGGATTCCTCCAGTTGTAAACCCAATGTATAATGATCAAAACCAGAAAAGCCCCAATGCACATAACAACTGATATCATCTTAGTAGTAATATGTATTATCTGCCCCTATATCTCTATTGATAGATGAATCGAAGTCGGAGATTTTCTAAGAGAACTCCCAAGAGGAGGAAGTGGAAATGTATGTTGCAGACAGGTATCCAATAGATTGACAAGAGACTGAGAATAAATGGAAAACAATTGTTCAAGGAAAATAGAATGTATTGGTTTTATTATCAATAGGAAGTGGAAGAGTAATGGTAGGAGATGTTGAGAGAAATAGACTTGTAGAATGAGAAGAAATTGCTGTCATGTACTCCATATCCACGAGGAGCGAGTTCTTAAATAGGCAGGCTAGACTTACAACTAATTAGAATAATAATTTTAATTGTTTTCTCAAGTTGGTTGCTCAAAAAAAAAAAGCTGTACAAGTAGTTGGAGATAAGAATAGTATAGCCAGAATTATTTTGCGTTGAGAACACCCTCATTCTTTTGTCAACGGCCATAATAAAAAAATTGTTAAAGAAAAAGCCTAGCATAACGATGAAGCTTACACGATCCTTCCTCTAATAATTTCTCTCTCTCTGTAGATAATCTTTGAAAGGTCATAAAACACACAAAACTGAGGTAGTACTGGCACATCTTTAGGAGCTTTATTAGGGAAAAATATATTTCCTTAATTCACAGATTTAATAGTGTGAAAATTGGATTTAAAGTATGATCTTGCCTCAATTAGAAGTAGGAAATCAATCATCAAGATGGATTACAACAACTACAAAATCTAATGGTTACATCAGCTGCATCAAAATCTTCTCAATATCTAAGTTAAATACTGTCTTTCAAACAAACTTAATGTAAAGAATAAAGATGCAATTTAGTTTTTTCAAGATGTAGATCTCATTTTAGATCTTATTCTTTAGTTGTTCCACAACAGCTCCACAGGCACACCGTGTCAAATTCTGAATCTTAAATTACACAAGGATGATGCTAATTGGAGTATCCTAGATATTGAGGCAACGACTATATCAGGTTCTCTACTAAAGTTTCTTTTCTTTTCCCTTTTGTTACATTGATACTAAATATACGAGGGATTATCAGAAACAATCTCTCTATCTTTGAGATAGAATAAGATTTGGATACATTACTCCACAAAGTGGGTTCTACACCGAGTATGTTGTTGAAAATACTATAAGCTGCTTATATTAGCCAGAAGTAAAAACTCCATTTCCTTGACCACATGTTCCCAAATTAGGACATCTTCTTCATGTTCGAGACATTCATTTTGCAAGAAAAATCTACATATTTATTTGCCTCTCTCCAAATGTGTCTAATAATCTTCTTGTTGGCTTACAACAAGTATTTGTAATCTTCAATGATAAATCTTAAGAGAGTTATTGTATATCCTCTTATAAAGCTGAACCATTAGAAAATCCGTTTCCACCTCTATTCTTCTAAATTATCTTATCTGACAAAATGGAAAATTTAACTATTCTTTTGCCTTGTAGTAAACTCTTTTTCATTTTCAACACATAGAGCACCACCCCCACCGTCGAGCCGCGGGCTTAATCCCACTAAATAATGAAAGATAGGTAGGTTTACTGTGGATAATGACCATCCATTATATGCAGTTTTAGCATGCTTCGTCATACTAATCTTGCACTTATTTGTACTTAAGTATTATAATAATGCACTTAAGATTCATGTATTAGACAAAAACAGAAAGGGGACAATGAGTTTATCAAACTGTTTAAGTCTTAAAATAACCCAAGCGCGGGAATCAAAACCCTTGTCTTGTTCTTGGGATTTTTATGACTAAAATAAACTCAACTCGTGTGCAGACTGAACTGTTTGGGTCAAAGAGGGTCCATTTTGTGTTAACTTTTTATGTTCCTTTTTTGTCACTATTACAGAGAAATGTGTTTAGGAAAAATCCTAGTTATTGCTGGAATGGTATGTCATTGGTGCTGTACCATTGTACCAATTTATCGGTGATTTGTTTTAAATAAATGTTTTTTAAGTGGAAAAGTTTAAGTGAATACAGAGAAAAAGACCAATTCTGAATGGATTGCTTAAGAGGATGACACAGATGGCTCAACTGCCTTTTGGCATTAGGCCTATGTGGAGGTGCAGAATAATGACAGCTCAATTTGACTCTTAGTTTGAAGTTTTTCTAAAATAAATATAAAAATTAGTACCAACTCTATAGATTAAGAGATTAAGGAAGTGCTTAATGAAGTCAAATTCTCTGGACCTTGTTAAGTACCTATTTTGTTAATAGCTCAAGTGTAAACGACTTTTTTTTTCCTTTTGGGGCTTCTAAGAACCGACACAAAAAGGTCCTACTTGTCTTGATGGTGTAAAGCACAGATCTATATTAGGGACCCACTAATTTTAAAGCTAAAATCTCTCCACCTGGCGTAATTCTTTTTTTTTTGCAGTTCTGCATTTCCCGTAAAACTGTGATAGCTATAAAATATTTTTCACCAAAATAAGTGAGTTAATTTGTTACCATCTTCGTTCATTTTTATTTGTTCATTCTATTAAAAATAGATGCTCAATAATATTTGTATATTTTATGAAATTAAGAGGTAATTTAATACTTATTTTTCTAATTTACTTTTATCATTAATTATAGTTATTTTTTTATTACACTTTTCAAGACATTATATTTATCATATTCAAAGAATATTTTGATAAAATCTTCCTATCATTTACTACTGCCGAAAGTATATTGGATAGTTATTATTGGACAGAGAAAGTACTTTTTACCTTTGAGCTTGTAATGCATGGTGCTTAGAAGTTACTATAATGGGTCATTTGGTTTAAAAACACAAGTTATAGTGGGATAAATTATACTGGAATTAGTAATGATGAGATTTGAGATTATTTCTTATTGGGTGTTTCATTTGTTGCATAAATTTTAAAAATATACCATGATATGTACATAGTTCATTAATCTTTGATGTCATACCATGTCCAAGTTCTTTTTCTTTCTTATAGTAGGTCACC